>VYXB01002195.1:141340-216465 GCA_013397135.1 Pachyramphus minor
GGGCGTGGGGAGGTGGGCGGCGGGGCCGGGCTTCGCCGCGGCGTCACCGGGGCTTGGGGGGGGCAGGGTGGAGGCGAGGTGTTTAACAGGCTTTAAATGCAAAGTTTTCACCCTCGGTGTTGTGCTTCTTAAGTTCTTTTATTCGTCCTGCTGCCTGAGACAGTAGGTTTATGGGGATTTGAGGCTGAGTGAGCAGGTGACAGTGGCATTTCCAATAGTGAAGAAGTTGCCCCGATCCCTAAAGTCCAAAAACTATTTTTTTTTTTCTTTTTAATCAAGTGGCCCCACTGAACCTGTTGTGCTGCCCCAGGTGCTCTGGGCTCCTGTGGTGTGTGACACCATCTTCCCTCCCAACCCACCCTTGAAAGCTTCCAGCCCTGCACTGGCATTCAGTGAAATCCGATTTGGATGGGGTGAGCCCAGGCAGGGAGAGGAGGGGGTTTTATCCCTCAGGAAGCTGCTTGTCAGAGTTGTGTTCAGCTGCCCTTGACCTGGTCTGCAGCTCCTTGGCTGGGAGGGAGCTCAGTGCCAGGGGTGGATTTGGGTTCAGGCAAGCCTGGAGAAGGACCAGTGTCCAGCAGGACTGGGCCCTATGGAAGGGCTTTGCCATGAGACTGGAGTCATCCTGCAGCTCTAGAAGTGGTGTTCATGTGAGTCTTATTGGTGATTCTGTCTCTGTCCCAACAGAGCTCCTCTATGGCTTCCCTGTGGGATGAGGAATCAGGCATTGAGCCCGCACAAACCCTCACCTCTCCCTCCTCATTGAGCTTCCCTTTAAACAGTCGCTCCTGACTTTTTGGATTAAACCAAAGGCTCCTGAGCTTGATAACTCTATCCCTCAGAGGTGAGGCTGACGTGGAGCTGAGCAGGGCTGCAGAAATCCCTGCTCCCAACGCAGCTGTAGCTCTGCTGGGTTGCTTTTTGTTCCACAACCGCCTGACCCGCTGCCTTGCGCAGTGGGGAAAAAGTCCTGGCTGGTTGCGCTGCTAAGGAGCCTCAACTGCCATAATTTCAACTTTGTGGCTGGATTAAAAGAGCTGGAGGGGCTGAATGAATGTGTTACCATTGCGTTTTTGTGTTAAGTATTAAAAAAAAAAAAAAAAAAAAGGAGAATTTGAAGATCATTCCCTTGCAGCGAGAAGGAGTAAACAGCAATAGCTTATCCGGAGAGGTGTTGATTTGAAAAAGTAGTGAAACAGATTAGCAATTAATAGTAATCACTGGACTAGATTAATTTTTAACATCCCAAGTTTATCTGCTCTTTATTTGTGAGATAAACTTGTCATTTAGCAGCAAATTGGATCTGCAGCTGCTGATTGCAGAATGGCGTAATGCTGCACAAACAGCTCTTTCCCGCGTCCAAAATGGACACGGCCATTCGAGTTCTTCTTAAACACCCAAACGTTCTGGTTTTTGTTATTTTTATTGTTGTGAACACTTTTAAACACTCCTTAGGGATCTTATCCTGCAGCCGGGTATGTTTTAAAACATGCAGTTTTATTCTCCAGAGTTTTGCCAGAGACTCTGTGCGCTGGAAGTATCAAGGTAGTCCCTTAAAAGTGGAAACCATTGTAAATTAAAATTGGAAGTTTGATGTTTGATCTGATGCTGCTGGTGCATCTGAGTAAATAATGAACAGCAGTCAATTTTCATAAAACTGTGAGGGGTTTTGTACAAGCTCTGAGTTTCACCAGATGTTTACAGCTGACAGCGTGTTTTCCTCTGCTTAGAGGAGATTTTTATTTTTGGGTCTACCAGTTACGGAGCTGGGGCAGAAGAAAAAACTTTCAACAAAGATCTTTCTTGTAAAGGAGCTTAGTGCTTGTCATGGATGTGTGATGGAAGTGATCTGTCCACAATTCCTTGTCTCAAATCCAGGGTATGTGGCATGAACAGCTGATAAATTATTCGATTTGATTTAAACTGCTGGCACCAAAGGCTTGGGATATGTGGTGCAATTCTCAGAATGATGCCAGTGTATATGTTACATTTAAAACAGCCTGATCTTGTCACTCCCATGTTTTACTACTTGTAGTAACATCATTTGCCCATAGAATTCATGTTAAATGCAAAGGAAAAACAGTATCCTTCCCCAATCCTCAGTTTGTGAGCATATACCTGATGCTATAATTTCACAGTTCCTGTCATATCTCCTGTGTTTATAATGTGACTCTTCTTCAGTAGTGAAACAAAGAAAAACTGAAGTTAAAATGTGTGAATGTTAAAATGTAGCACTTGGATAACAGAACTAGTTCAGGAGTGTTGGTGTCTTAAACTGGAGTTAATATTTCTAACATTGTCCCTTTTCTTGTGACTTCCCCTGGCAACATCTTTGGCAAAATGGTCTTTTTCTTGGCCTGTGTGAAACAGGTGGGTCCAACTGTGCAGCTTCTACACCAGTTACATTTTGCATGCTTTGTGCAGAAACAGTAAGAAAAAAGCCCTTTCAGGAAGAAAAAACTGCCTAAGGAAAGAAAATTATGACCCAAAGCAGTGGGAATTCCGAATGTAAGAGATGCAACATTAATCTCCTGGTGGTGTGTAGAGACTCATAAACAAGATTGCAAATGTGGATGACTTCCAAATAAAAGTACTAGCTTACAGCCACTAGCAGGCTACTAATAAAGATTACTTCATCTAATCTTGCTTGAAGTATATTTATAAAATATAACACTGCCAAGTTAGATCACAGCGTGGATAAGATGCATGTTGAATCAATTAATTGTATATAGGTATTCATGTTCTGTTTACAGTGAGTAACAACACTCCAGTATTTAATGCATTTTCAGTTACGCAATGTTGGGACTGTTTGTTCTTGCTCTGGAAATGCAATATTTTGAAACACTTAAATCTTGTCACAGATGACTCCAAGTGACGTGGGAGGCTTGATCCAGCCTGTGACAAGGCATGGTGGGGTAGAACTGAGCCAGTCCCCACCCTCCTCTGGGTGCTGCTGGAGGGGGGAGCAAGATGTGGAAGTAGCCCATGGCAGGATACTTACAGCCAAGGAATATTGTGCAGTGACATGTAATGAGGGGCTGCTTTTGCTTGCACCATGCAGGTTTCTCTTGGTGTCTGCTTGGTGTTCCCATGGAGATGTACTTCAAAACCTGCCTGTTTCTCGTTGCCAAATCACAGTGGTGTGCTGTGTGAGCCCCATCCTCTGCCTTCCTATTGCTCAAAACCAACTGGGTGCACAAAGTTTGGATAAATGCTTCTATTTTACAGTCTCCCTGGCAGAGAGACTGAGCACACTTGACTCTGCCACTGATGGAAACTGGAGAGCTTTGGGACCTCTGAGAAGCACTTGTGGTTTTTTGTCTACGTCAGTGTTTTCTTTCTCCTGCCCATCCCACTTTCCTTGCTCTCTCTCTTCAGATATTTATTAACAATGAATGGCACGAGTCTACAAGTGGAAAGAAGTTCCCCACCTACAACCCTTCCACGCTGGAGAAAATTTGTGACATTGAGGAAGGAGATAAGGTAAGTGTTGTTAGAAAAGCAGTGCAGAAGACAATTTCCAAAGCACTTCTTTTTGCAGGGAAGCACACAGAGGAAAAGCTGACTTTTAACAACAACATCCGTCTGGCCAGACTGATTTGAAGGTCTGGGATACTGGATGTGCTACTCAAGAATTACGTGGGCTGGGTGGGATCAATCCTGTCCAACTCATCAGAGGCACTTTCCCTGGTAGGAACTGGCTGCTGAGCACTGTCAGAGGAATGAGATTGAGCATCATTCTTGTGGCATGGACTGGAAGGGAGCAGCCAGCCTGAGGAAATAGCAATGATGGTGTGTGCACATCCCTGGCAGGACTTGGGCCTTGTGTTGGGAGTGGTTTATACACCACCTGCACAGCAGCCTGTTGGACACACTGAACTGAAACTTGTCTCCTTATAAACAAAGCCAATAAATAACCTGAGTCCTTGGGGAAATTTGAGCTCAGTCATGCAAACACTGACCACTTACTGCTGGAGATGTGGTGCTGCTTTTCCAACTGGTATTGTGGCTTCTGGCCTGCATAAATGTGGCAACTCCCAGTTAAAACTAAACCACTATCTCAAGAGCTCTAGCAGTCCTTGGCTGGGCTTGTTGTAGATCAGCCTGGGCTGTAACAGTTTGGTAACAGTTTTAGGTGAGGAACAATCAGATGTGCCCCTTTTTGTCCAAAACAGCTCATCACATAGGTGCCAACTGGTCTGACCTATGGAAGAGAGCTGGCTTTTTGCAGGGTGTCATGGAAAGGTGACTCAGCTATTGTGCTGTACCAGGGCTTTGACAGCTCATTGCTATGGGCAGTGTGGCCATTTCTGCCTGCACTGAGAACTTTTTCTTTGTGACTAAGTTTGTCCAACACTTGTGAGCCCCAATGCCTGGTTTCCAGCAAGGTAGCTGCCTTGGGGATCCTTTCCTAGTAGGGCTGAGACGAGCTGAGCAGGAGCACTCTGTTTTCTGGTATTGTACTACGTAGAGTATAAAGCCTGGCCCTTCTGGAGATGGGAGCAAACTTCCTTGGGAATACAATGCAGTGCTGTGTAAGATAGCTGTGCTTTTTTGGGTGGCACTAAAGCAGCCTCCAGGACTTATTGCCATGGGGGATTTGTGTATCCATAGGGCAATTGCAGATCCAGGCCGAACCGAACATTATGTGTAAGTTCTTTATACTGACTGGGTAGGACACAACTGTGTTTAATTGCAGTGGCATGTAAACAGTGGAGTTGAAGCTGACTCTGATGCAACTGTATTTTGATAGGCACAAACCATGACACTGTTATTGTTCCCTGAGCTAAGTGTCTCCTCAAGCAGCTACAGGAGTATTTCGTGCCTGCTTCTTACTGTCTGGCTTAAAGAAAATTGTTACACAGAACTCAAAGCCCAGTTTTGCAGCTTGCCTCCCTGAGATTTGTCCCTGCCTGGATTTGGCTTTTAGCTTGCAGGAGAGTTGCTGTAAACCTTTCCTTGGGGTCAGTCAATGGATCCCTCTGCTCCTGGATACTCAGCATGGGTGCCTGACTCCTTGGTGCATGGAAATTGCAGGAAAGAATAAGATAACTCTGGTTTGGATGCTGAAAGCCTCTTCCACCCCTTTATATCATACTTTTAAAAAAACCCAATAATTTTTTACTCTAAGTATGTTTTTCCAAGGAGCAGGGTGGGCTTAGACCTGCATCTGGATTAATTAGAAAGTAGTCATGGGTGAGAGCCATCCCCAAACAACTGTTTGGCTTCTGGTGATGCAATAGGACAGTGGGACATGGTCAAGCTAAGTCCTCTGAGGCTTCCTTTGCCCTGGTTGGACTTCCCCCCCTGGATGTAACTCCAGTCTGCTGGAGTCACTGCAGGAAGTGGTGAATTTGGTGGTGCTTTCCAGTGTCCTTCCCCATGTGCCACCACACTTGTTGTGCTGCTCGGTGCCACCCCAGGGATGTCAGTTCCTGGTTCTGGCTCTGGCTTCAGCTGTGCTGTGCCAGGTTTGGCTCTGCCTTCCCAGCAGGCTGGGAGCAGGACTCCACTTTCCAAGCCCTCAACAGAAACCTGCCCCTCCCTGGCCATGCAGAGTGTTTTGTTTAGGCTGCACGTGAGGGGTGGGAATTTGGCAGCCGATATCTCAGCGATGACAGTTCAGTCTGGTGTTGAAACTTGGCCAATGCTTTATGAGCCTTGAAGCAAAGGTTTTGTTGTTTGTTCTTTAGTTACAGAGTTGTCCTTGATGGGACAGTTGAGGGATAAAGAAGAGTCTGTGTGGAAAAAGAAGCCCTGGAAATAAAATGGCAGATGCCTTCACTGGATGTTGGGAGACTTTTAACCTCCCAAAAAGTGTCTTAGTGTCCAAGTGTTTGCCAGGTTGATAACAGAGGAAGGAATAACTTTCTCCATTAGACTTCTGCCCCATGGGAGTGGTGAAGCCCCAGAACTTCCAGCCTGTCTTGATGTTACCATGTTAGAGCAGGAATACTTGTGGCATTTTAATGTGTCTGGTGCTGTCAATAACAATTGGAGACAGGCTTTTTCTTTCCAGCAGCTTGCTGACATCCATCAAAGGCAGGAGAAAGGTGCTCCTTCCTCAAAGGAGTGCCCAGCTCAGCTGGTGGTCTCAGAGCACGGGCAGCAGGTCCACAGCTGTGACTGTGGAGCAGACTCCATGTTGTGGAATGTCTGTCATGGTCACTACTAAACTGTTCACTCTCACATATGGACCTTTTGAAGGGTTGTGAGAGGTATTGGTCTGCAGTCAGCCTGTCTCCCTCAGATTGTAGTGACAGGCTGAGGTAAGACTCCAGCACACTCCAATGCCCTCAATAATGTTTTTGGATTCTTGGGGCTGTTAAGATGCTTGTGGCTGTTTTGAATGGAAGTTCAGAAGTCAGAGCAGTGTAATGTGTGGACTGATTGCAGGGGAGTGGGTCAGGGAACCTCTTCTGATTGAGAAACTGTGATGTTCTTGTGCCCTGTGACAGAAAAGTGTCTTTCCAAAGATGTGCACAGTGGAGGCTTTTTGAAGGAGTTGTAGTGGGTGTTCACTGTGAGGAAGACACAGGAGAGAGGAAAAAAGGGCAGGGAGAAAAAGGGAGCAGTGATGAGCAGAACTTGGGGTAGAAAACGGAAGTGGAGGAGGTAGCTTAGAACAAAGAACAGTGTAGTTTTTATTTTTATTTTTTTTTGTCCAGGTGGGAAAGGCATGTGGTTGTGTAACAAGGGGGGGTTATATCATAATACAAACACCAAAGTGGGTATGAAGGTTTGCAGGCCCTTGTCAGGGCTTCAATGCTTGACTTTCAACCTTAATATTCTCTTAGTTGAGCTTTTTTTGTAATAGTCCATGTGTTATAGATCCAGACTGAGCACCAGGATGCACAGGATCTCCTCCTCCTGTGGTTTTGTGCACCACAGTGTGTTCCTGGCACCTTGACGGTTACGAGTCCCTTTGTCACGCCTTGTGCCTACCTATTGCAACACCCCTGCAATGAACATGCCATTCAGACTCCCCTAATGCCTAGTCATAACAGGATGGATTAAGAATGGCATTTCAGCTTTCCTGAAGAATTTCCTTGTTTTTTTTAATGATCTCTCAGCCCTATTGAGGCTGTGCAGGCTCTCAGGATCTTACTCAGTGGTGCTACCCCGAAGGTGTTTAGGGAAAGCCTGTTGGCTTGTGTGGCAGTCCCTGAGCTGCTATTTGTACCCAGCATGTCTGAGAAAAGAGACAAGGATGAAGACAACCATCTACAGGGATTGCAGCAGGACTTGTGTTCCCATGTTTTGAGGATAGGGAAGATCTGGGCATGCCCTGCAGTCCTGTGCCCACACAGCCATCTCACCCCTGTTCTCTTAGTGCCAGGGTGGAGGGAAGACCCTCAGTACCAAGAGCATTGTGCCACTACAGGTCCAGTTCCCTGCACGTCAGTGCTCCCAGGCCAGTCACAGAACTAATGAATTACTGCTAAAGGAAGACTTGTTTAAACCTGACAGGCTTTTTATTCCTTTGCCTGCTTTGTCACATAAAATATTGCCTTCTTTCAGCTTGTGCCTTCATTCCAGCAGGCAGGATGGGGAGTACCTGAGTGTGCAGTGGCTGGTGGTGCCTTCTGGCTTTCATGATGTGCCAGTTTGAATCCAGATGAGCTCAAATGGAGTGAGCAATTCTGAAGGCCTGTTGTGCCTGTGGATGATGGGCCCCAGGCAGGATGAGCCTGTCTGCACTCAGTGGCTCCTCACCACCTCTACCTTACCAGCATCCTTTGCTAGACCAGAGCCATTCTGTAGCAGCACAAGTTTCTTCCAATAGTTCCCCAGCAGTGCTCTGTGTAATCTTTTTGTAAAGAGAAGGAGCCAACTTTAATCTAAGGTGCCATGGCTCTGGGTGATGACTTGCTGTTTTGATCAAGAACTTTTTGAGCTGGCAACATGCCTCCCTATAACATTTTTTTTTCTTGGTTGAGCACCACACATCTCCCCATGAGGGGAGAGTGGCCAGTGGATCAGTGCAGAAGCTTATTTCTTAATTGTGTCTGGACAAGTCTTGACATTAGACATAGGTGAGAGCAACTGGTGAAGTTCTGTGAGGAACAATCAAGGCTCTTTTCCCACCCTTTTGAGCCATATACTGCAGTGAGGTGCAAGTTCTCCATCAGCTGTGCCAGACATTACATACAGCAGGAGCCTATCCAAAGCTTTATGTATGCTTGGGCTACAGCCTTGGCCTTGTGGATGTTGGTGGCAATGTGTCTGTTGATTCCATTGGATCATGAGGTTGCCCTTGGCTTCACTTTTTAAATCAATGCGTGTGAGATGAAGGGAGGAGTCCAGGGTCTACTGTGGCCAGAGCAAATGCATGAAGCTTTGGGGGGTGATGCTGTGGAAAGAGAGGGAATTTGCTGCCCACTGGAGTAGTAACTTGGGTAAACAGAGTTAGATTTGGTCCAGAGGATGGTAAAGCTGTAGGGAGATGATGGGAGAATGGAGCCAAGTGTGTGTAGGTGAAATGCCTTTGTCATAGTACTGAGCAGCAAAACCTTTCCCATCTGGTAGAAATGATCTGGAAGTGTTTTAGGATCTAAGGGAGCTTTTTAGTGTGTTAACTGCCATTGGCATAGGTTCCAGGAGGACTGAATGGTGGGATCTGAGCTGTGATTGTTCCCCTGGGTAAAACCTTGATTTCACTGAGGGACTTTCCTGGCCACACTTGTTTAGAGGAGGCTGATTCATGTGGGCCAGTGGCCTGTCATGCTTGTTTCTCCATCTCCCCCAGTGTCACATCCTCTACTGGCAGGAACACAATTCTGGATTATTTTATAAACGAATTAGTTACATTAAATTGCCCTTGCAAGACCTTATTGGTACTTTGACCTCCAGGTTGTTTATGAGCCCAGGCCAAACCTAAAACTTATTCCAGGCTTGGATTCAAATCCAGGAGTAAAATGGAAGTGGTTTTGTCAGACAACTTGGTTTTAACCATCACAGCATCAATAAGGAACCAGCCCAACTGGGGTTTCTGTGCCATTGTCCAGCTCCTTCCTTGTAACCTGAGGTTTTCTTGTGTACATGGTGCTGTAGCCTGACGTGGATAATGCAGTGGAGGCAGCGAAGGCAGCATTCCAGAGGGGCTCTCCCTGGAGACAGATGGGTGCCCCAAGCAGAGGACGACTCCTGCACAAACTGGCTGATCTTCTGGAGCGAGACAGAGTCATCCTGGCAGTAAGTACTGGAAGCACTGATAGACCAGCAACAGTTGGCTGATAATTCAGCTCTGATGCATCCACATCTACCTAATATTTTTCTTTTTCTCCCTTTTGTTAAGGGCAGAAGAGCCCATATAGGAGTCATGACTCTTCTTCTTTCTGCAAGTCGACTTTATATAGTTGATTTCTCCAAAACTTTAGTTATTGCAGTGATTAAAGACAGCAGTAGTCAAATCTTCAATAAACACACTTTTTCTTAGCTTAACAGTCACTAATGTTCATAGCTGTCTCCCAGCTCTTATCTCTTAAAAACACACTAAAACAATGAAACAAAACCAACCAAACAACCAACCCCAAACCACCACAGCTGACTCAGTCTTTATTACAAAAATGTAGGGCCAGTTTAACACTTGTGCAAATTCCTTCCCCTAAAATGGGGGGCTGGAAAGAGAATCTTTCTCTTGCTGGATATCATACAACGTTTAAAATGTAAGTGGGAACTGTTCCTTTCCCTACTGATTGTACTGACTCAGGAAAATTTGTCTGTAGCTGTGAAGCTGTGTTGACTTGGACATCTGCACTGAAAAACTGTTGCTGATGGTTCCATGATCCTGTTCTGGAGGAGTCCTGCTGGTGCAGAACAAGGGGATGAGAACCTGAGCTAAAACATGCTGCAGTTAGTAGGAGCCTTTAGACTCCGTGGGCATTGTTCATCTTTCCATATCACACTCCCAGATCCTCAGCTTAGGGCTGCTGTCCCTCCATACCCAAGCTCTTGGATCTGAGCACTCTCCAGTTCAGTGCTGCACTTTTATCTTCATGGGAATGGCATTTATGACGTTCTGTGCTGTTAGAGGTGCAGGTTGCTGAGCCAGGGTCCTGCTGAGGTCAGTAGGAATTACATACATGGGATGTGCTTAGGAGCCTGTACTTGCATGACTGCTTTGAGCTTAGTTTTTCTTTCCCCATCACAGTGTCTCTCTCAACCACATGACAGCTTTCAGTTTCAGCAGGACAAAACCAAACTATTTGGATCTAAAGGCAGTTCTGGCCAGCAAATAAAAGGGGGGAAAAAATGTGTGTGAATAAACCCTGTTCATTTTTGCTCACTTTTTGATGTGACTTTAGAGGATCCTGCTTTTTCCATAACCAGAACATTCACTTCAAGCTTTCTCTGTCCTTCTGGTCTGGGAGGGCTTGTTTGGCATTGCTGTTTGCACTGCAGAACACCAGCCCTTAGCTGCCTTGGCTGTGTGCTTCTTTTTTACTTATAAAAATCAGTTGTTTTAGCAGACATTCAGTGGATAACAATCCCAGTCATTCCAAGGGGAATGTCTGTTCGAGTGCTGTTTGGACCCTAATGTCTGTGGAAGATGACAGGGTATGACTTCATATGTAAACAAAGATGTTCCAATCTACCAGGGGATAGTACTTCCTTTATGGATGTGCTGGCCATTTGTACCAATATCCCATTTAATGACCTGTGTGGAGAACAAAGCATTCCCTGAGCTAATGTCCAGAACAGTGCAAAGGACACAGGCTGAGCCTGGACTTTGTTTAGAGCTGCTCAGCACTGGTGCAGCTTCAGTGGAGCAACTTCTGCCTTGCCTTGGTCTCAGCACAAATCTGAGCCCAGAGGTCACTTCACCAGAACTCTGTAAAAAAATGTGTTTTCTATCATTGGACAAAAGAGGCTTTTCAGAGGTTGGGTTTAGGGTTATGAAGTAGAAAAAATAGATTTTTTTTTTTTCTTTTTTTCTTACATAAAAGGCAAGTGGGGCTGACTGATTTCAGTGACACCATCTGGAATGCAGAACATCTGTGTTGGAGGGTCAGTTATGGTGAAGTCATAACTGGCTTTGTTTCTGACCAGTGCTCCAGACCCCCTGTATCCTACCCACACTTACCTTCTGGGGGCTTCTGGGAGGTGACCTTCCATTACAAGCACTGGACAAAGCAACTCCTGCATGGATCAGAGTTATCTGGTCTAGTCTCCCTTCTGCCTAATTTGTATTACAAGCTCATTCCTTAAATATAAGACGAGGGAAGAACACCCCATGTCTTCAGAATAAGAGAAAATAAAGCTGAGAAAGAGTTATTCTAAAAGCCTTTTTTATCCAAGAAAAAAAAACACATTAATTTGTCTGACAGTGCATGCAACTTGTTTTTTTCAGACTCTGGAAACAATGGACACAGGAAAACCATTTCTACAGGCTTATTTCATTGACCTGGAAGGCTGTATAAAAACACTCCGGTATTACGCTGGATGGGCTGATAAAATTCAGGGCAGAACCATCCCAGTGGGTGAGTTGTGAGTTCCTTCAGACCCAGTTTTAGAGCTGGGATGGGATCAGACTTGAGGGGGGTGGGAGGGAGATCCATGGAAAGGCTGGTTTCTGGAAACCTGCAGAAATAGCCTGCACTTCCTCTCTATCTCAGGATGTGTTTTAAGCAGAGGTGTTTCAATATTTAAACTAATGGAAGAACTATGTCAAGACCTGGATAGATCTCTGAAAAATAATGGATGAGCTCTTCTGCAGCTTTTTTGACAGAGAAACCTTTTTGGTTTTAAATCCAGGTTAACTCTTAAAGAAAAAACCCCACAGGTTGTAGGGAAATTTATTTGTAGGGATCACTGAAATGAATTAAGATGCCAGAGAATGTAAGGACAGAGGTTTCTGGGGAGAACTGTATGAAGACAGCAGAGCTTGTGCCATTGCAGGTGCCACAGGGATGCAGCAGAGGGTTGAATCCACCAGTGGAATCCACCAGTGCCTCATGCCTCACTGATACTCCTGCATCCTTGGCATTGCTGGCTCAGGTGTTCAGAGAGATCATGTAGTGCTTTTTCTTAACTTTTATTGAAGAGGAGGTCTGAGATGTTGACTCCTCTCAGGAGTTAAAGCACTGAACTTTTTTGGGGACCCTGTCAGGTTTTCTGACACTTAAAAGAGGTTTTCAAAATGTGTCCTAGGCTGCAGAGTCAGAGCAGTCACACAAAAAGAATGCTTTGGTTCAGCTGTGTAAGTTCAGGTATGGTTTTGTGGAGAACAAGTTAAGACAATGAATGTCCAAGTGGCACAATTAGCAACATAGTGTATTTTCAAATTCACCCTCTTTTGTCCCTGTGTGCAGGTGATCACTGAGGCTGTAAAAAGGACAGGCACTGCAGACAAAAATTAGTCACCAGGGGAAGGACTGAAGGGCTGAGCTAGTTCAGTCTTTGCAGGCAGCAAAGGGAGTTATGTTGGCCTTATAAACAGAGATGTCACCCTCATTCAGAGTAGTGTAAAGCTTTGCTTGCCTGGACACTGCTCATTTGTCCTGATTTGAGATCACTCCCGAAAACTGTCATTAGAAATGTTTGTGTTCTCTACCAGATCTTCCCACTAAAACTGGGTGTTCAGCAAGAATGAATTTGAAAGGCAAATGTCCTTCCTGCTTTCTCTTTGAAAGAGTAACAGCAGTATTTTAAGATGAATGGTATTACTTTAGTCCCAGAGTTCTTACCAGAAGTGCAAGTCCTGTTAGACTAAACATGATTCCTGTACAAAATGGGTTTAAAAACTCTCTCCCTCAGGGAGGCAAGTGCTTTGCTTCCTTCAGTGAGACACAACCTGAATGAAATTTGTGCTTGCTCTTCAGTTTGGTGGGGAGATATTCTCCCCTCAGCCTCAATGCAGGGAGTTTGCAGAAGGAATTGAATCCCTGGTTTTAAAAGGCTCCACTGTAACCATAAGCAGTGTTTGGCTTTTGAGCTGACACAAGAGCTTTACCCAGAGACATCTTCATCCATCTGGGGTGTCCCAGAGGCACGAGTCATGAGGAACAGATACAGGGTTCTTTGTCTAACATGGGTTTAGTTCTGTCCCCAATCTGTTAGTGTGCAGTTGTCTTACACCCTTTCTGTACAGGTGAGGATTTTGACTGTTTTGTTGTCTTTTGTCCTCTTGTCTTGCAGATGAAAATTTTGTGTGTTTCACCCGGCACGAACCAATGGGTGTCTGTGGAGCCATAACCCCAGTAAGTACCAGTGATGCTGCCCTGCATCTCCCACAGAACTGGAAAAGTCCATGTGCACTCCCTTCCTACACTGCAGCCTCCTGCTCCCTGGTTAAGCACAGCTGTTCTGCAGGGAACTCCCATCTCAGTGGCCTGATGTAGTTTCTTGTTTTACCCCCATGCCAATTGCTCTTGGCAACAGAAATCCCCTGCAGTGGAAGGGTGGGTCTCCTAATCAGATGCTCTGTTCCTCTCTGAGGCTGACACCAGTCACCAGAGACCAGTCAGAGCTCTCTGACTCTCGCACTGCTGGGACACCCATCTCGTCATTACGTCTGCTGGCTCTTTGCTGCCTCGTGCTGATGCATAGTTTTGAGTTTTAAATCATATCCATTATTAATAAAACCTGGCTGTTCTCTGAGCTTTCTGGGATTACATCTCCCTGAATAGAGTTTTCTTTTCCTTGAGGTCTCATTCTCTGCTGAGGGGACAGTGTGGCTAGTTCTTGGAATACCTCCAGTATTACCATGTGTTGCTTGCTCTCTTTAAACAGACAGCCAGGAAGACTTTACAGCTACAAGGAAGACATAGTTTGTTCTTGTCTGGTTGTAAAACACTTTGAATGTGGTATCCTATAAGTCATGAGGCAAATGGTGCTGTGCCAAGATTCTCTGTTTGGATACAGCACCAAGCCTGCCAGAGTTCAGGAAGCCTTTGGACAATGGTCTCAGGCTTGTGGTGGCATTCTTGGGGCTGTCCTGTGCAGGGCCAGGGGTTGGACTTTGGTGATCCTAACGGGTCCTTTCCCACTTAGGATATTCCGTGATTATATAATACTTGGGTCAATAAGAGTCCATGGAGGATTTTGACCTTTGGGATAAGGAGAGACTGAAAGAAATGCATGTGGACCCTGGGAATACCAGGTCTGGACCACTTCCCAAAGGTGTCTGGGAAAATTCTGCTTTTTCTTTAAGCAGGATTGAATCTAAATCTCCAGTGATAAGAGGACATGGTCTATTTGGCAATGTCAGGATGAGGCAGAGTAGGAGATGGTCAGTAGGACTTATCAGACATTTGCCTTGGTGACTTCTGCACAGCTTTCCTGGCTGAGCAAGAAATGTGATTCTGCTTGTGAGCAGAATTTATGGCTTAAGAACAAAACCTCAGGTTCCTCACACTGATCATCAATTAAAAGGTCACACTCAGCCACCTTTGGCACTCAGCAGTGCTTTTTAAACACTCCTTTTAAAAACCTACATGATGTAGGATGCTTTGGAAGGCCACTATATGGGAACATGGTGGGCCTTGTAAGATCTCAGGCTGACCCAAGATCAGCAATAAATACTATACAAAGTACAGAACCAAATTTGACTCTAGTTCAACACTGTGTTTGTAAAAAGGATGATTGGGTTCAACAAAACCACATCTGTCTTCAGTTTACTCAGAACAAATCTCCAATTTTTTTCCCCAGTTCGATCTCAGAAACACCAACAGGCCATGGGTTTGTATATTCCTACTTGATTGAAAAAGATTCTGTCACTGTTCTGCATATGTCTCCCTAGACCAATTAACAGTCCTCCCTTTTTCCTGTGGCTTGACTATATTTAAACCAGTGTTCTTAGCAAGGAAAGTTCCAAGAAAATGCAGCATATGGCTGATTTTTATCCCAAGGTGATATCATGAGGCAGCCCTGGAGTCCTTTACTGTTCCTTTCACCAGCCACTCTGCAACAGAAAGCTCCTAATGGAGTTATTTCATGCTCTGAAAGTGTAGAAAAGTAGTATAGGTGTGAATGGCTCAAGCTGCAAAGTCAGGTCTCCGAGAAGGCTTAGGAGAAAAAGACAAATGGGCAAATTATGGGATGTGGCCATTGGAGAGGATCACTGAAATGGAACAGGTCTGGGAAAAAGAGTGAAGCAAGTTGAAGAATAGCACTTGAGACTAAATTTTGCTTTGTCTCAGGCTACTGGGTTAGAACAGAACTCATAGCTTAAAAGCTACACTGCTAATTTCTTTCTAAGTGTGAATCTGTGGATTCCTAACATATTTGGCTTCTTTGTGGATAGTTAAAGCCATTGGCTTGAGTCTTGACAAGAAGTCCCCTTACTGTTGGCCTGCTTCCATCATCCCTGAAGCAGCATTAATTATTTTTAATGAAGAAATCCTTTCTGCTGCCAAATGACCTTTTTGAGATTCATTGTGAGCTACATTTTCCACTTCTTGCTCAGGCTCCAAAACCTACAAATACACATGACCATGAAAGAGATTAGCACAGAGTAAACTGATGTGGACTGGTTCCTAATTCTAAATTAGAAAACTAATTGGAAAGGAACAATTTAAAATTTGAAGGGAGGATAAGACCTCCCCTAGATTTCCATGACTGCAGATTCCTAGTTATAAACCTGGAACTGAATGATATTGTATAACTCCTGACTACTCAGCCAATGTCTAACACAGAAAAATGAGGGTTTTTTTCAATGAGTAGTTGCACTCTGCAATTCCCCACATACGGATGCTGTGCAAAAGTGATACATCAGGAAACTGCCTCCAACACAGTTTCTGTGAACAGCCAAAATCCTACACAAAATGTGATCAAACTCCTGTAAAGAATGAGGTCACATCATACAGAAGTTTGTCCAACTCACAGGATTAGAGTGAGGACTGCCAGCAATATTAGGAGTCTCAGGGGGAAATCAAGGAAGTTATACTCTGTAGTCCAAACAAACACAATATTGTAAGCAGACACTTCTCTTCATGGCTTTCCTCCCAGTTCCTTTTCTTCCTGAGCTGTGAGAAGGTTGGGAAAACACTGCGTGGAAGTGAATAGGTGACTGTGCCAGGGTGGTCTGACCAGTGACTTGTGTTCTTGCAGTGGAACTTCCCCTTGCTGATGCTGGTTTGGAAAATGGCACCAGCCCTGTGCTGTGGGAACACTCTGGTTATCAAGCCAGCTGAACAAACCCCCCTCACGTCGCTGTACATCGGTTCTCTGATCAAGGAGGTGAGGAAATCTCAACACCCCACTGAGGTTCTCTTAAGGTTGTAAGCAGAATTTTTGAATTGGCTGTCCAGATTTTTGGGTTTTAAAGATATTAAAGCCTCACAAGGGAAAGTGAGAACAAGTTCTGTATTCAGTGTTTCTTCACGAAGACCTTCGTGACTGGCTGGGAGGTACCAAAGATCACAAAACCTGTACATTTCTCTCCTTTCTCAGGAAGCTGCAGGGAATAAAAATGGTGCTTTTATTCCTCTGCCTTCTCTCCCCTTCTCCCAAATGAGGGGAAAAACAACAGCTCAGTTTTATTAGACAATGGGACAAAAAAGTGTGATTAGACAGCAGTGTTGTGTTTGTTGTTTTTAAGTGGGATAATTCAACCAAGACAGAGTGTCCTGGGAAACAATTCTTCATCTTCTCTGTGGTTCATAGAACAATTTAGCTATGTCTGGCCTGTAAAGTCAACTGAAATAAAGGGAAGATCATAGGTTGGGGTTTTAAAAATGTCGGTTTAGGGCTTGTCAGGTGGGATCTGGTGTGCCCTGTTCATCATACAGAGGGGGTGGGAGGTGCACAGAACCTTCCAGCACTGGTCAGAAGGTTCCTATAGCCATGGCTGTGACTCACTGAGGAAAACTAAAGGAGTTGTAGATATGCTTTTTCCTCTTAGCTGGAAGTCTGTTTGTTATGCTCAGTCAAATGATGATGATGATGATTTTGTCTGTTCTTGGCTTAGCCTGGGAGAAAACAGAAGGATATGTTGATAACTGACACTTAGGGCTCCTCCATCAGGAAACGAAGTGGGGAAAAATAATACTAGTTAAGTATTTCCTACAATTGCTTGACTTAATAAGATTACACAAGATGAGTGCAGTTGTCATGGTTTTTAGTGAGCCCTGCCACACCACTGCTTTTTTCACTCTGACATGCAGCTCTCCAAACACAGGCATAGCATCCTCCCCACCCCCCAAAAAAACCCCATTCAGTTCTGGTAAAATTAATGTTTTGAGCTGGAATTCTAAGCTCGCTGTTTCTCACAGTTGATCTTCAAGGCAGAAGTGTAATTAGAGCAGAATAATTTTATTTGGAGATGCTCCTTTCTCCACCCAAAATTAGCTGAATTCTTTGCAGTTTTTCAGAAGAATAAGTTAAACTTCTTTGGTATTCATCTTTAAAAGGATGTAGAAGATGTTACCACACAAGCAAAGCTACGTGTTGGGTTCAATGAAATAATTTCAGGCCAACCAAAATATTTTGGCTTTCATTTTTGCTGAAAAACAGAAAAAAATTTTTTGGCTCAGGATGTCCTGAACCAATTTTTTACTTCCTTGTGGCTTTGCTGCTTACTCCAAACACCATTACTTGCACAGTTTGACACGCAGTATTTGCTTGAAAACTCATTAGCCAAGACACAAACTCTATTAAGTACACTTTTGTCATTGTCACATCCACAGAAGAAATGAGACTGCCCTTCCAATTTATGAAGGGAAAAAATGTGGGGAAAAAAAAAAAAGGTCTTATGAGGATAACTTTTTGCAAGATAGTACATGAGCAATTGCTTCCTTCTTTATTAAAAGGAGAAACTGCATTTATTGAGACTTTATATTAAAAAGTCATAAGAAACAAAGCAAATGTGTTACGTTCTGCAATTCCATCATTAGAAATTGCAGGGAAAACAACCTTGTGCTAACAGCAGTAGGGGAGGGCTAACCTAGAAGAGCATAATCCTTGAAACTCTTGTTTCAGGAAGTAAAAACAAACCAGTGAATTCCTCAGTTCTCCTCACACTAGAATTTCACCTTAAGTTTTGCCATTTGTCTCTTTTGGCAAAATTAATAGTTGGTTAATCTAGGTTGTAAATGTGGTGGAAACTTGCATAAGTCTGTTACCATCTGCTTTTGTATTCCTGTTTTATTAGCCCCACCATCTAGTGAGGTTTTACTGACTTCTTAATCCCCCTGGCCCCTGAAGAACCACAAACGTCAACCTTTGTTCAAAGCAAACTTTCATTCAGTTACCCCTTGGCTCCAGCTGCACTGCAGTAGCTGGGGGCCAAGTCTGGCCAAAAGACTCACTCTCTTTTGACTTGAAACTGGGATTTCTCCAAGAATTCTTACTGAAACTTGGCATTTCCTAAGCATGGCTCTGAGTTTCACCCACATCTACTCCAGCTGGTAGCACAGAGCCACGTTACTGGAAACTCTGGAAGACAGGGATGCATCTGGTAAGAGCTCCAAGGAGTACAACTAATTAGTACAACTAATGCAAGCTCCCTGAGAAACAAACTGTGCTCTCAAAATCTCTGCAGAGCTGTATTTAACCTCTGTTTCAGGTGGGTTTCCCTCCTGGTGTGGTGAACATTGTGCCAGGCTATGGCCCCACAGCTGGAGCTGCAATTTCTACCCATGACAACATTGATAAAATTGCTTTTACTGGATCAACCGAGGTAGGTGACGGATTTCTCATAGGACACCTGCTGTTCCTCTTTACATTCT
The DNA here is from genome assembly GCA_013397135.1 of Pachyramphus minor. NCBI lineage: Eukaryota > Metazoa > Chordata > Aves > Passeriformes > Tyrannidae > Pachyramphus > Pachyramphus minor. Next base: position 160,012 of record VYXB01002195.1, read on the forward strand.
CTTCTAAACTGTCATTCATATAGGACTGGACCAATGAAAGGTGATTTCTGTGTAACCAACACCTCTTTCCATCACATTCTTTGGGACAGGATTTCTCAGAAGTGTTTGGTGTTTGTCTGATTCAGGTCCTTCTGCTAATCCCACATCTCTGTAAGCTGGGTTTTGCCAAACCACCATATTTCTGTAAGAACTGAATAGATGCTCTCATATAAGACAGTGTACTGGGCAGGCTGGCAGTGACTTAACATCATGTCATTGACTTGATGGAGCTTCTGGGCAAGTTTTCTTGCCAGTCCTGCCCTGCAACTGGAAAACATGTCAGTCAGAGCCCTGAACAATTCTTCCTTGGTTTTAGTTACTTCTGAGGAACTTAGGACTTAAACAAAAACATGGCCCTGTGCCCAAGGCTTCCTCTGCTGACGTGGAGGGATTAACATACTGTGCAGGTCTTCTTCTGAGACCTGCACAGTAAAGCACCTTCTATTCAGTTTTTTCCTGTAAATAGCTACATCTGCCTTGTTTATGAGAGGGGTGGAAATGAGGCCTCTGTACTCTCAGTATCCTACAGTCCTCTTCTGTACCTACACAGGGCCTGGCCAAGTCCATGGAATTGAGCACAGCTGAGACATGCACAAAAATTGCCTCCAGTAATCACTGCTGAAAATTCTCAAACAAAAGATTGCTTAGAAATGTGAATGTTTTTCCACTGACTACTTTAGATGTTTCTTGCATATCCCCACCCCCTGAAGAGAGGCAGTGTCCAAAGAATGGAAATGCTGACACCAGTGGAGGCAGTTGAGGCAAATATAGTCCCTTCTCCTTTATTTCTTTGAGGAACATTGTTCTTGTTGAGCATTTGCTGAGTTCATCTGTTCTTATTCTGTTCTCATAACTGCAGAGTGTAATCTGAATGTATAATGATAACAAATTACCTTGAAAGGTGTTCTTGGCTGGTAAAGGTAACTCAAAATACTCAAAAGCTGCTGCATTTACCAACACTACCATCTAGTGGCTTTGTGTACATCCAGACTGCTGTGCATATCCCGTAGGAAAAGGTGTGTTAAGCCTCTGTTTCTGTACAGAGATCATGGGAACAAACACAAATGCAATAAAGAGCTTTTACTCTCCTGAGAGTTGGTCTAATCTCAGAGTTTACTCAGTGTCATGCTTCTCTCCAAATCCTAGATCAGAAACTTTTAGCCCAGATGAGACTCTAGTTGTGTGAAAACAATGGAGCTTATAGACTCATCCAGCTCACATGGATCTGTTTGGGTTTTTAATGAAAAAGGAGTATCCAGTGGATTAGTGGCAGAAGGAAAACTCAGCTGCTGGAGCCTGTAGGCAAAAAAACTCCTGTAGACACTGTGCTTGTCTCCTCATCCATGGGTGTGCAGGAAACACCGAGGGAGACAGATTCTTTGCTAATGCATGTGTAATTTAGAAGTGTTTTCTTCCCCCTCCACCCATCTGTGAGTTCAGCTGCATCTCTGCAGTATTTGCAGCACAATGCTACTGTTTCTGAGCCAGGAAGTGAAGCTAATTCAAAATATATTTTGACTTAGTTTTTAAGCCCCAGCTTGGGCTCAGTGCCAGCTTGGAAATACTGGTCTTAAACTCTATGAGAATTTTCCCATCTAGATTTCTCCTTTTCTCTTACTTTATTAACTTACTCCTCTTTGGCCAGCTAGCCTTTAGTAATGCCTCTTGCAAAGCTATGATGCATCACTTATTTCTGCTGTCTCCAGGACTAAGCTCTGAGTGACTAGAGATGATCTGTACTGCTAAGTTCAGAGTCATGCTCGAGTTACAAAGGCAAACCATGAGAAATGCAGACCTGTAACTGCCAGCCAGCTGCCCCATGCTTTGCTTGCTCACAGTTCCACTCCAGGGAAACAGTATTTTTAGGCAGTAATAAGGTTTCCATGTGCAAATGTAAACTACAAGAAAATCAGTTATAATAGAAACAAATTCAAATACAGGGTCACTCTTAAGAAATGAACCTGTCCTAAAATATTTAGTTTTAATTCCTACTGTTTCTAACAAAATTAGATGACTAAATTCTTTAAGAAAAGTAAATCCTTCAGGGGAGAGTGGCCAGACAAATGCACATAGATGGTCAGAGCAGGTTCCTGGACAGAAAGTGTCATGGCAGAGCTAGCTGGAGTTTCTCTGTTGACATCCTCAGGTGTTGCCTTGGAAGGAACACATCTCAGCTACCGTTGTCTATGGAGTAGCTCTGCCTAAACTGTCAGAAAGTATTAGTTTTCTCCTAAATGTCAAAATCACTGCATGATTTTTTGGTGTGGGAATGGTACCAGATAGAAACAGTGAGTTCTAATCATTGAGTTGGCAAGATTTACTCTAAGAAGTTTGAATTCCCAATGTTTGAAAGTTAAACTTGTAGCCCTTGGAGCCAACTGTTGGTGGCAAATGCCTTGTTCTACAGCCCTGAGTAGCAGATAACTTCAGGACACAGATCCTGTGGCTCTCCCACACAGCTCACCCTTTTAGATCTGCCTAAACCAAACCTTAATTCTGGGGCTGGTTTTGACCCAGCACATCACAGCAGTAGGAAACTCAGACTCCTTGACTTCTACCTGCTTCAGTCTCTTGCTGGGCTCCTCCACCCTTGCCAGCATCACACTTGGCACACTGAGTTGAGATTTTCAGGGGAAAAAACTCATGTCCTCTTTGTGTTTTGCTGCTGCAGGTTGGAAAACTGATCAAGGAAGCTGCTTCTAAAAGCAACCTCAAAAGGGTGACATTAGAGCTGGGAGGGAAAAACCCCTGCATCGTGTGTGCAGACGCAGACTGTGAGTATGGGCTGCTGGGTTTGCTGTAAGAAGCTGAGTGTGGTGGGGTTTGTGTGTCTTTGTTGTCCTTTGCAGCTACTGGGCTGGAGTTTGCCACCCCAAGGCCTGGAGGAAGCCTTAGTGTTAGAGCAGGGTACAGTTCTGCATCACTGGAGCCCTTCCCTAGGGCAGGGATCACTCCTATGGCCCATGTTGCCTTCCCCGGGGATGGCTGCAGTTGCAGATAAATCTTGCATTTGTATTTCTGCTGTTTGTGTGCTTTCCTTTTGGTTGGCAGTGCTGCAGAGCCTGAGCCAAGCACTGGGGAAAGCAGTTTTCTGGAAAGCAGCCCCTGTGCTGGCATTCCTGTGACAAGAGAGTTTTGTAGGACCTGATCTAATCCACGTCTATCCCAGGGGTCTGCAGGGCTCATTTCAATGCTTTCAGTGAGTCCTGCTGGAACAAAGTATCAGGAACTATGGCAAACTAGACCTCGAGACAAAAGGCAGGAAGGGGGGTGGATACAATAACGGATCTGGTTTGGGGGCAGTGGGAGGCCCTGTGAGTGCCTCCACTGGGTGTGGACCATCCCTCAGCAATTTTTTGAGGAGTTTTTCCAAAGAGAAAGGAAACACTGGAAGGGTTGAAACTGTGCATGTGGTAACGCTTCTCCCTCCTCCTGGGCCATCTTGCAGTGGACTTGGCAGTGGAATGTGCCCACCAAGGCGTGTTCTTCAACCAGGGGCAGTGCTGCACCGCGGCCTCGCGGGTGTTTGTGGAGGAGCAGATCTACCCGGAGTTTGTCAGGCGCAGCGTGGAGTTTGCCAAGAAGAGACTCGTTGGAGACCCCTTTGATGCCAGAACTGAACAAGGGCCCCAGGTAACTGTGTGCCTGAGAACAGTTTATTGTTTAGTTTTTGGTTGTGGTTTTGTTTAATTTTCCTTGTGTAAATATTATCCTTATGAATGTGGTCCCAGCAGAAGTGCCGAGGGGTGAGTAATGTATCATGGCTTTATTTTTCCTCTCCATTTTAAATATCAATTAATCACAACTGTTGAAATGTTATGTTGTGTTGTTTTTTTTTTTAAACACAAATGTATTTAATTCAGTTCTTATCCAGCTTTAAGGAAGGAGCTGTCTTCCTGGTCCAGTAACACAAAGCACATTGCAGTGAGCCATAGCACTGCTCAGAAGAGTTCAGCTAAATGGCCATTCAGCTCCTTGGCTGTGTTGGTGATGACAAGTAGTTAGAACCCAGGGACTCCTGAGTCCTCAGTTTCCTTCTCTGCTCCCTTCCTGATCCTTTGGAGAAGTTTCAGCTGAATTAGGAGGAAGAACCATGCCAAGCTGCTGTCAGGATCAGCCTCCTCAATGCTTTCAGAGCCTCCCTCTTAGTTTTTGATTTTGAAGCAATCTGAGCTGTGTTGGAGAGCTCTGGAGGAAGGTGATCCTTGGGTCAGATCTAACAGGCCCACTGTCTGCTACCAAAAATAAAGCAGAATTCCCAGAAATCTCTAGCCAAGGCCTCTTGTTCTCAGTACTGCACTGTGAATTTAATTTCCTTGGTGCTGTGTAGGATCCCTCAGAGAAGGAATGGCTCTGGAGACATCTGCCTCCCCTTATCTGGGCCTGAATCTGCACATGATTCATGCATGGCATGTCCTCCTGCATGGGGAATAAGATGATGTACACCCCCTGCTCATGCTGAGGCTGCATCTAGCCCAGTAACTTGCCTAGAAAGAGATTTCAAACTGCTCAGAAGTCTGAGGAAAATACTCCCATGCTGAGACTTGCTTCAGCAGAGATGAGCTGACCCTCAAGCTGTTTCTGCTCTTACCTTCTGTTAAGTGCTGCCAGCTTTGGGGGGTTTTTTGTTGTTTGCTATTTTTTAATATAACATCACCCTAAACCTTATCCAGCAGAAGCAGTAAGTGAGCTGCACTTATTGCTCCCATTGGGACCATGTTCACCTGGCTGTGCTGACAGAGACCACTGAGTTCATGAGAACAGCCCCTGAATTCACAAGGAGTAATTGTGAGGTTTTAAAGGGTGAAACACCCTGCAGTGATTGGAACACAGAGAACTGGGCTGCTTATTTCAGTTCATCCATGCTCCCAGCTCTTGCCAGAGCACTACCCAGGGCACAACTATGGCACAGCACCATCCTCTGGGATCACTGTGGCTTAAGGGAGACTCCTTGCAGACAGAGCTGTAATTAAGGGTAACAGTAAATCCAATTAGCAATGTCTGGTCAGATTTTAAATATGGCCCATCTGTCTTCTTTCCCTGCTCTGGCTTACCTGTTACATTTGTAGCTAGGAGAGATAGCACACCCACACACACCTGAACTTCTGTGCATGCAACTGTCAAAGCCCAAGATGGGAAGGTGTTGAGAGAGTGGGAGGAAACTGCAAATCCCAAAGCTTTTAGGTGGTTGCCAGTGCAAAGGAACAACCTCTTCCTCTGCAGCTTTGGTTCCTTGCTCTCTGGAGCCTATGCTGTGGGCACACACAGGAACTTCAGCAGAGGAGAGAAATGATGCGGTGTCACAAGGACTTAAAATACCTTCAACAGTAGCAAAGATTCACACCTGCCCACAAGTTACTGTTCAAATATGAAGCTTTCAGCTCAATTTTTTTCCGTGTTCCTGAAGTAACCTGCTTGGCTGTGAGGGATTTTTTTTTTTTTTTATCTTGAACTGATGGATAAGGGAAGAATCACCAGGAAAAGTAACCTGCCTTCCTGTCCTTCATCTCTCCCCATCAGATGCTTCAGATCCAGCCTGTTGCTTTCATTCTCCTTTTGTGTGGGTCAGGGGGAACATACACAACAGCATTACAAAAATGGCCACATGCTGCTGCATAAATCCTGCTCTGGGATGGTCATTGCTTAGAAGCCAACAGTGGGAAGGAGTTGCAGCCAACCTTTAGGCTGACAGTGGTTGTAGCCCATGATCTTTCTGGTCCTACATCATCTGTAGGTGATGACAATCCTGTTCCACAAGAAGTTGATGTAAGCTAGTCCTGGAAAAGTGGTCCCATGTGCAGCTGTTTGTTCCTACATTGCACTGCACTAGTTTGGGGGCTGATTCAGGTCTAATCCAGCCTTTTTGGAAGTGAGGAGGAAAGCTTTTACTCAGGTCAGTTCCCTGATGTGGATTACTGTGCGCTGGCATGGGTGCCCGTGGCATGGATGTGGGGAAAAGACTGTGTCAGCTGCAGTATTGGGTTATGCTGATATAAACTGTACTGCTCTGATCAAAATTAGGTCAACTTTAAACAGGATTAAATTTAGGCAGAAATGAGGCATGCTTCTGATGAGACCTCTCCAAAACTCACATGTGTCTGGCAGTGCTGACTGGCTGGAATTCAAAGGACACCGCAAGGAACCTGCGGGGTGATCAGGACTGTTTGAGCAGAGTGCCAACCCCAAATCCCAGACCAAGGGCAATTTTTAATTTTGGATTCCTGGGAGCTGTATCACAGGAAGCAATAAAGTAAATCTGCACAGACGGCAAACTGGTTAACCAGGGCATTATACAACTGGGAACAGCAAACTGCATTAGATGAGACTAATGTCCTGGTGGACTAGAACAGGGATTAGAATAGAACAAGACTAGGCTACTTTTGCTATTTTAGAGCCCCAAATACTGGGATTTGTGGACTGTAAGACCTAGTCTACAGGAATAAAATGAACACTAATCATGGCAGTTGCTAGCCAGGAGTTATTCAGCCTAAAACATATAATTTGATTTATAAGATGGTGAATATTTTTCTTTGACTGTAGACATGCACCTCAGGATTAAAGTGTGAAAGTAGAACATGTAAGTAGAAAGGGTCTGTTTCCAGCAGTGTTGGACCCAGTTGTGGGTTATTTTGCAAGATTACAAATGCTAGGATTGGGAAAGGAAAAACTTGTGGTCTTGACTTAAATGAAGCAAGAGATGAAGATTTGGGGGTTCTCAGATTTTCGGCATTGCAGTGATCCTTAGAAGCCGCCTTCTCTATTGAATTAGATGAATAAATAGTAGAATTTGCTTTACCAGATCATGTGTTTTTAATAGAAGTCAATGCTTGAACCATAAATAATAGTGGAGTAGGGGACAGAATTTAAACAAGCCTTGCAAGCTCTAGTTACAATGACAAACAGTTCCACCCTTGCATGTCATTTTTACAAATGTTTTCTTTCCCCAGTGTCTTTTCATCTAACTGTAGTTTGCCTTGCAACAAGTTACAGCTGTATAAATATCCTTGTTTTGTTTTCTGTGATGTGAAGTGGATGGACTGGATTGGTCTGGATCACAGACATGCCAGGATGGAAAGCACTTGCAGATATTTTCAAATTATTTACACTTGGCAACTAAGCAACCAGACAAACAGACAATATGTCTGACACCTGCCAAGCTCCCTGTGTGACACTGTATCCTACATGAGGACACACATTTCCTCGGGCAGTAGCCTGTATGAAGTGTATCCTTAGGTAGCACCGTAACACTGGAGAGAACACAAGCCCTTAGTACAGACTGTCCACAGTGCATGAGGGACACACACATCTGTGTGGCAGCAGATGTGCATTCTGTGTTTTCCCTGTGTACCAGAAGTACCCCAAGGACACCCTCCTGCAGCTTTGATATTTTTCTAAAAGCATGAAAACTTGGATTGTGTGTGGCCAGGATTAACTAGGGACAGGATATAGTCTGTAATCTGGAGGAGTCAAGTGTGGAACACTCCATGTAAACAGTCCCAACTGGCAACTGGCCCTGCTGAAATAAAAACAGATGCTGAGGGAGGGGGGATTGAACGAGCACAAGCATCTGGAGATACCTGGCATTCAGAATAACCCCCTAGGCTGCCAGGGCACCTCAAACCAGTGGGTGGAGTCTTTTATTTAACCACCTCAATAAATTTGTCAAGCTTTTTGTTAGTTTTACTCTTTTAAAACATCTCTGTAAGACTTTTACCACCTCCAGAGTGCTGTGATGAGGTGTTTCATCACAAAATTATGCATCATGCCAATAGCCAATGGCTGTGGAGCACAAAGAAGGATCAGTACTGATCCAGAAGTGCTGAGGGTTTCTGCACCTCTTTCCATCACAGGAACCACTGCTTATGGGAGTACATGATGTCTCCTCCAAGTGCTGGGGCAGCTTCGTGGTCCTGCCACTGGTCTGGCCTTTCACCTCTATGGAAATCCCTAATTAAAGACTGGTAACAACAGCACTCACTAATTGAGATTATTCCATATTTAGGTGTGGGTGAGGAGGAGTTAGACCAGGCTGGTAGTTAAAAGTGAGGATATGGCTCCCAATGCAGAGAACCAAAAAATGCAGGGGTAGTACTGGTCCCTAAGATCCATAAAAAGAGATTCTGATTTCAAAAGCAAGGCTTCAGTGCAGCAGTTGTTCTGAAGTCACCCCACTAACAGGGCTTATCTTTGAGGCTGTACATAGAGTGTGGAAGGAGATGGAGGCAGAGCTCACTAGGTGCTTCCAGGTGGGGACAGAGAGCTGGGGGTAAAGCTGCACATTGCAGCACAGTCGAGTGAATAGTTTATATACCTTGATTCTCCCTCCCTTGCACCAATTCTGTTGGTCAAATCCCTTGCTGAGCCCAGCAAAACCCATCTCAGGCTGTTCTTATGCTGCTACTGAGATAAATCAGTGCTTGGAGAAGGTCTGTAAGTCCCAGAGCTCGAGGGAGGTGAGCTGTGGGAGTGCATATCCAGGACGCAGAGGAAGGGAAAGTGGGGAGACCCCTCCATGTGGCAGCAAACTATTAGATCAGATTACACAATCACATGCAACTTCACCTTCTGTTCCCTGTGGCTCAGGGCTGTGCCCATGTCTCGTCTCTCACCCTGACTGTCCTATCCTAAACTGAGATGTTAACTGTTTGACAGTACCCTGCAAACCTGCCCCTGGGTCACCTTCCGTGATCTGGTCTCTGGAACCGCGATAACAAAGGCACTGCTGATTCTTTTTCTCTCGTGTCTGACAGATTGACCAAAAGCAGTTTGATAAAATCCTGGAGCTGATAGAAAGTGGGAAGAAAGAAGGGGCTAAGCTGGAGTGTGGGGGTCTCGCCATTGAGGACAGAGGCCTGTTCATAAAACCCACTGTGTTTTCGGAGGTCACTGACAACATGCGAATCGCCAAAGAAGAGGTACAGTACAAGTCATCTGGATTTTATCTGCTTTTATCACTGTAAATGGGAAAGAAAGAGGTATGGTTGTGGTTTGAGGTCAACACTTGAGAGGAGAGTAGAAGTAATCCAGTCTAGTGATGAAGTTAGTTGTATCTGCAAGGTGAGCTTCTGTGTGTGAGTTGTAAGAGGAGAAGGGAAAGAGCAGAACAGAAAAAAACTGTCAAAATGTTTTAGCATCATTTTTTATGCAATTTACGATTGTCTGTTTGCTATCCCTTCCTAATGCCTTGCTGCTTTCCCTCATTTTCTCTGGTTTTCCAAAAGGGAAATAGCTCTGTGAGTGTACTCACTGGACAAGAACAAACCTAGATACAAACTCAGTAAATAACACTACTCTGGAGTTTTTAGTTCTCATTTAGTTCTCATTTCAGGAGAAAATGACACAATGCAAAATACGAGCACATGCCTTACCTGGATAAATGCTGCTTCAGTAGCAATGGCCATGGAGGGGTTTCTGTCTGAATTCTTGATTTTAAATATAAATGAGTAAAAATAACTGAAACTGTGGCAGAATGGAGCGATTCTACTTATTCTTTGTCCTAGAGTTTGAAGGTTTTTCTAAAGACAGAAGAGTTAAGCTTTATGGGAAAAGAACTCTGGGGCCTGCAGCTGGTGAGAAGGGAAGGAATGGCCACTGAAGAACTTCTCTCAAGTAGCCTTAGTGTCTCAAACAATCCCAGATTCCATTCTCATGGCAAAATCCCCTGAGGCTGACCCTTTCTTTCCTATATGAAAACATGCCCAAAGCCAGCAAAGTGCAGATCTAATACTCTGGCTTTCATTATTCATCTGCAGAAATGTTGAACAAGCTGCATGTGATTAGATCCTGTGATATTCCTTTGAAATAGAAGTTAATCTACTTTTCATCGTGTTCCCCAATGGAAAAGAAGCGGTTGCCAAAGTCTAACTGGCACTTGTATTTTATAGTTTAGCCTAGTGCTTTTTATGGGGCTGCTTGCTGTTCACTCCTGGCAGGATGTTTAAATGTCTCAGATCTGCCACAGAATCTCTAAGGAACCTGGGAAAGATATCAGTCACTCAGGGCATGAGTTACATTCTAAATATAGAGGCAAAAAGAGCTGAAAATCCCATGACAGGCCTTTTCTTAATGAACTGACTCCAAATCCCAAGTCATGATTCATGAAGCTTATCCAGTTTCATTCATTTGCAGTTTTGTTGCAAATGCATGTTCACCCTTTGCATACGATTGAGGCTCCAGTTAAACACCTGGTATCCCAAAACAGACACTTAGAAACCCTCCTGTGACCCTAAAGGTAGCCCAGGTGACAAGTGAGTCTCCATCTCACCTTCAGTGGGGTTTATTGTGCTGTAAGGCCTGGGAAGCCAAGTTTGTGGTCAAACACGGACGTGGTAAGTGCAGTGCATGCAAATAAACTGCACACAGTGACAAAACCAGAGTTAAAATCAAGGGAGGAAACTTGCAGTCTTTGAAATATATTAATTACTACTTGAGTACACTCAGCTTCAGAGTTCAAAAGGAGAGGTGTCAGGGAGCAAGGATGAAGCATTTGAAACTTGTCCAGATTTAACTCTGCTTGTTTTGATTGTTATGGATGATCCATTAGTTGTTGGATCTTAGCATGTGGATCTAGCACATCACTGTGCTTCCTTTGAAGTTTCATTAGTAGTTTTTAAGAGACTCTATCAGTGCCTTTCTAGAAGGCTAGGATGTAACATTTTAAATATATTATCCAAACAAAGCATCTGAGTCCAATTACTTCAGAATTACCATGATTACCAAAGGCTTTCCTGTACTAAAGTTTAGTTGATATGTGCAGATTTTTGGGCCAGTTCAGCCAATTATGAAGTTCAAGAGTATAGAAGAGGTGATAAGGAGAGCCAACAGCACCGAGTACGGACTCACAGCCGCGGTGTTCACAAAGAACCTGGACAGAGCCTTAACTCTGGCTTCAGCTCTGCAGTCAGGAACAGTCTGGTGAGCACTGTGGGAATGGAGTGTGGGCTAGGAGTTGATTTCCTGGGAGGGAAGAGGGATTGATGACTTGCAATCGTGTATAAATGCTGGAAGTGAGATGTATTAGTAACCTATTTAATTCTTTGTGCTGCTCAGAAACAACATCCATTCCTCAAAATAAGGTGGTGAGGACCAGACAGTCTGTCGAGATTGGTTTTTCCCTCAGTTGATGTAGTTCTTTATCTGAACGACCCTGGAAATGTAGGAGTTGTAGTAAATTCCACCAGATGCCTTTCAAATCCTGTGTGTGTGTGTCATGATCTTCAGGCACCACCAGATGGGTCTTTGCTGCACAAACCAGTGTGGACAGTAGATGGCAACATACCACTGTCACAAAGAGCAGCTATTATTGCTTACAGAATTCCTTATTTTATATTAGAATCATTTTAAAGATGGGATCCTGATTTTTTTTTCCCTGCTCAATATAGGAATTTGATCTGATGTTTGATTTGGATGCACAGAAAGGGTTAATTTCAAGAGCTGGCACATGAAGAATCTGCCTCAAATATTTAAGTAAAAATGGGATGTTGGGCTTTGAAGGCTACGTGTGCTGTACATAAAGGTGCAGAGCTACAGCACAAGCCATAGCTGTCCCTTTTCAGTCATTTGATCTTACTGAGGTGCTGAGGAAGTGTCTGCATCAGCTTTTTCTCCTACGTGTCTATAGAAATGAGCCCAGTGCTTTCATTTTACTGCAACACAATTGTCTAATACAGTCCAAATTTTTTCTATACCTGGAAGTGGATGCTGGGCCTGGTTGTGGGTGTTTAGACAGCTTTTGGAGTAAACACATTCATTTCAGAATATTGGGCTAAATTCCATGGGCTAAATTCCAGCTTAAGCATGAATGTCTTTGCCATTGGAGACCATGAAGTGAGATGTGGGTCAGACTGAGTACCACTCAAAAGTTTTGTGTTTCTGCAACAAAATAAGATTTTATTGCTAAAATCTGATTTCTCAAGTGACTGAATTGTATAAAGATAAAACAGACAGATTTCAGCCCCTTTTATATTGTTGGTGTTGTCATCATCTTGCTTCTCTTTGGTATTGAATTGTCTTTTTAAAAAATTTATGTTTTTATTGTAGGATCAACTGTTACAACGCACTCTATGCACAGGCTCCTTTTGGTGGCTTTAAAATGTCAGGCAATGGCAGAGAACTGTAAGTTTTGCTCAGTATTTTGTTTATTGTGTGGGTGGTGAATGCAATAACAATTGTGACTGTGAAAACACTGTTGAATTTGCTTCTAAACTATCAGGCTTGCAGCAGGCTGCACGGGGAGGTGCTAAGCCAGAACAGCGTGGATGTAAAGAATTCCTTCAGGAGTACCTTCATCTGCTTTATAAGCTTTTAATAACTCCAGTTCAGTCAAGTCCACTTGGAAGCATTTCTCCATACTGGTTAGGTTTTTAGATCAAGGGAGAAGTGTGACACCCTGGCTGGGGACACTGGTGTTTACCCAAAACCTCCTCCACCTTTCTCTGGTGGTACCTGGACCTCCCTTGGCTGCTGAATCATTGCTCCTAGTTGGACCTTTTCCAGTGGGAATGAATGATCTCCAAAATCATTCTACACCCCACCTTCCAAACTTGCTGCTAAATTATAGGAGGACCCTCTATGCCTCTTCCCCAGCCTGACCTGTTGCAGTGAAACTACCAGCTCTACATTTCAGCTCTAATTAGTTACTAAAGCCAAAATTTTTAAACCAAGGTCACCCCATGAGTTAAGAGGTAGAGCTGAGAAATTTTCTTAAATCTTAATTTTTTCCTTGTTTAGGAGGGAGGCAGCTTTTCTTACACCACTCAGCAGACTCTTCAGAAGAATCTAAAGCACTTTTTCTTTCACGAACCAGATTTAATTCCAGGAACCACTTCCAGTTCTTGGTGCATCTGCTGCTCTGGGACATTCAGGTGCCTCACTTGCTAAGCACAGCAAATGAATGAATCCTCAAATGGGTCATAGATATATTGAGACCTTATGGTTTACTTTGCCTGACTGCCTGGCTAATTAAAGGATGTCAGGGCTTCATCCCTTGGGCAAGACATGGGAATAGAGCCAATTTCCAGCAACCGTATAATGCAGTGGTGGGCTCTCTTATCAGTATTTTTCTGGAGCAAATGCCATGGTAACTTGTAGATAGAAGCTTTCTTTAAGTGAAAAATTAACTTTATTTACTGACTAAGCTCTGGTAATTGCATGTGTGGCTGACTCTTCTGTGGCTGCTCACAGCAGCACTCTGTTTTCATTAGGCAGAGTCACAAGGTGTCACCTTGTGGGTTACAGTGACCAGAAGCATTCCATGTTTCTTTTACAAGAGGGGTGTAGTTGTATGTCCTTGTGTGCATGTACTTAGACAAATCAATAGCTGGCCTGAGTTGGATCAGATCTGGATTTAATGGCCTGATGTCTCTACAGAAGCTGGCAATGAGAAGTTAAAAGTGCACACAGGTAGAACTCTCTTCTCCTAGGGAAGTACACATTAACATGCTACAACTGTTTGTCCCTCTCCCTCCTCTCTCTTCTTTTCCAGTGGTGAATATGCTTTGGCAGAGTATACTGAAGTGAAAACAGTCACCATCAAACTCTCCCAGAAGAGTCCATGAGGACAGAAGGCCTAAAATGCTGACACTCTGAATGTGACACATGGGGGACGTGTTCAGAGCAAGGGGGAGGGGAGGGGTAGGAAGCAAAATGGAAACACCTGTCTTTATTCCTCTACAAACACTGAATCTACTGGACTCCATTTTGTCAAGTGGCTCTTCAAAAACTGACTTTCCTGACCCTACTGGCAGTGCACTCTTGTACTGTGCAAGTCCCTGGCTGTTCACCTGCCTGCTACCTGTGACTAAAATGATGGTTGGTCACGGTGTTTGCAGGACATCTGCTTTCAAACTGTACCCTGAAGGACGTGGACATGGCTGGCATGTTAGACAGATTGCTGGTACCATTAGCATGGGCTGGCAAACAACTTCAGAGGCATTTGGGTTTCACTTGGCATAGATGGACTCGAGTGGTAGGGTTAGTACAACTTGGCTGGAGTTGGTGGAGTTTGTGTGGAGATTGCAGCAGGAGTTTGGGATCTGAGTGCAGGCTTTCATGGAAGGATCTGTAATGAAATTCTCTTTGAAAGAGCTATCTTAGTCTCTCTAAAGATACGTGCATTCTCCATACTGGTGATATTCTAGCCCTGAATGAGATTTGTGGGAGTTTCCTAGAGGACTCCTTTGGGGTCAGTATTTCACCCAACAGAACTAGACTTTTAAGTGTCCTTGGAACCTGATGTTTTGGTGTGCACACACTACACATGCTGCAAATGCAAGTCACTGACTTGCTGACCCTTCTGGCTCCGAGTGAGTCACAGTTGTATCTCAAACCTTCACTACAGCACTTTTTGCAAGAGGATTTTGCACTGTACTTACATGATGACACCAAGTTGGATGCTGAGCACGTAGCATGGCAGATACCCCACAGAAAACACCCCACACCCGTCCTTCTGACCTGGGGGAGAGAGCAGAAGAGCTGCAGGAAGCTGTCCTGCTCTCTCTTTCTCTGTGACTTTCAGGCTTTGTGAACATCTCTTTGGTTTTTGAGCCAGGGCTATTATTGTGAGCGTAAAACTATAAGCTCTTCTCACTGCTTCTTTATCCCATGTGAATGTAGCTTAAAATACATTTCTGGAAGTACAGTGTGCAAAGGCAGGTGCTCCCAAGCACACACCACGTGCTAAAGAGGTGGGTGTACGAGCCAGTTACTATGGGTAAGCTATGGCTGGACTTAAATGTGCCAGAGCTTTGCAGTAGTTATCCCTGTGAATGCTGTCATCTTGTAGCCAGCACAGAGTAGTTGATCCTTCACTGAGCAACCAACTGCCTTGGATTGTCTCTTGCTCACAGCTGTCACACCAAGTTCATACCTTAGTACCTCCTGCAGTAACTCCTTTGCATGCCCAGACATTATGAGGGGATTAATGACAGGCAACACACTGTCTTCAGATCCTGGGTTCACTGCGTTCCCTCCTCCTCCTCCTGGAGAACCGCTGGCAAAGGGACAGCAGGTCCCATGTCTGCAGGAGCTGTGAGTGTGCAGGAGTTAGTGGTGACAGCTTGTTAGCAAGTTGAGGTGATCCCGCTGGGATTGTCCTCTGAGAACAAACCCACAGAGGTTCCTTATGGCATATCAACAGATCTGCAGGGAGCACTGATAAAGGTTCCTGCCTGGAGTTTTCCAGATGTCAGCGCTTGAAGCAGAAATGCAGGTCTAACCTCTCTTCTCTGCTGCAAGCAAGGATTTAACCAGTACCTTCCTTTACTCAGAGACAGTCAGTAACAAGTTCTGTTGCATGAGTGGAGCTTTTTTTGGAGGAGGAAGGAAGGTGGGTGGCGGTAAGTAAGGAAAAAGTTTGCATGAGCCTAAACTTCCTTATTAGTGAATGTTGAAATTGCACTTCAACACCACTTAACTTCTTACATGACATACCTCCAACAGTTGTAACGAGGTGCCTGTCCTTCCATGGGATGTGAGACAGGTAAATCTCCCCATCCAGTGATGAAAATGTCCTCCCTTCCCCATGAAAGGCCAAATGGGAACATTGTAAATAAGTTTTTATTTTTGTAAAACACTTAGAGTGCAAACATCTTCTCAGACAAACATTTTACTCTTGCCTACCTGAGGGTTTTCTCGGGCTGCAGCCAGACAGTAGGGAGGTGAGGCAAACAGTAAAAGGTTGGTTATCTTGATGTATCTCTGTATTTTTGATAAACTGTGGTGGAAACTGAAATCATCTAAAATTCTTAAAAATCCTACTATTCTGACTTTATATGTATGATATATATTTCACTTCCCCCCCCCATCATGTTTTTAAAAAGTCAATGTATCTCTTATTATATAAATCAGGGTTTGACTCTACACACTGAATTTTCTAAGTTATATAACACTAGACACTAACTAAAATAACCCCATTAGAGGGTATATATATTTCTTTCATTGCACAGTAAGGCTTTCATATGAAATACTAGTTGTTTTTTTAAAAGAAAAAACCTATATTTATAAATTAGGATACAGTTAATCTAATGTATTTTTATAGCTAAAGGTACATGAAAATGCTATGTTTAAACCTCATGTATATATTTAGACTATGAGTATCTTTTTTTGTAATAGTTCTTGTTCCTAATAAATGTTTAACTTTGTGAACGGGTGTGTCTGAGGATTCAGTATCTCACTGGGAAACTGTGAGGGAATCTGCACTTGGATTAATTTCTGCAATTTGTGAAGAATTGGCCTGTTTTAAAAGAGTAAAGTGCTAAGTGTGGTCAGTGCTCTGTACATAAAAGCTGGAGTGTGTGTGGAAAAAGTTCCCTGCAAACAGCCACTTGTGTGAGTTGTGCCATTTGCTGTGAGTGGAGGGAGCAGGAGAGTGGAGCTGCAGCTGGCAGGGGCAAGCACAAGGTCAGATGGATCCTCTTTTCCTCCTGAGGTGAGACCCAAAATGGAAGTATTTGAAGAACTCATGCAGACAGATGGGGCTTCCTGCCTCAGTCTGGCTGCTCCCAAACCTTTTTGAGACACATCCACCTCTCATAATGACTCTGCTAAATGCATTCCCATTCCTGTCTTATTTCCCTCATCTGCGATGTAGATAGAGAGCAAGAACATTCCACTGTCTTTCTATTCTCTTCCCATCTGATGTGTGAGAAATACCTATCAGCTCCCTTCACAGGCCAAGCCAAACTCCTTGAATTTTCCACTGCTAACAGCATCACTCAGAAGCTTTTAGACTCCAGAAAGGGGAAGACTGGAATTACAAAGGAATTACTGTGAGTGACAATCAATGGAGACTTAAGGAAGAGTGGGATGAGATTTGGGGAGGAAAAAGTTAGCTTGAGTGTGTGGATGAATTATTGCCTGGGGAAGTTAGAGTTTCTATCATAATAAAGGAAAAAGTTATTTTAGTGTGTTTTCAAACAGTTGTGCTAAAAAAAAGCTGTAAGAAATGTCTGCATAAGAGCTGGGCTGTGAGGCATAAAAGGCAGCAGGTTGGGTAAGAGGTGTAAAGGGTGCTAAAACCAGGTTAACAGTGTGTTAAAAAATGATGGGTATGATCTTGCTCTGCAGCTTGAGGCTGATTGATGGAGAACTGAACACAGGTAAAAGCACCAGTGAAGACCCATCTCTCTGTGTCTCCATAATCACTCCAAAGAAGCATCCCAGGCAAATCGCAGGCTGCCACAGCCATTCGGTGAATGGGCACGGCTTTTTCCATCCTTAAGTGACCATCAGAGACCCATTGCTAAGCACGGACCAGGGAAGAAAAAACATCCTCTGTGTTTAATTTATAGAATCGCTGTGAATAGCCGAGCAAAAGGCAAGCAGAAATGGTCTTTTCTTAGTAGATCCAAGGGGTGGGGAAAATTCCAGGCTTGTCCAGGAAAGTTCCAGGCTCGTCAGAGGCTCTCGGAGAGGAACGGGTCAGTGATGGGGAAGGAGTGCGCACACCAGCACAACGCTGGAGCGCAGCCCGGCTGACTTCTTCCAAAGAGAGGAGGCAATCTCTCTGCCCTTCCAGCGAGGAGCAAACTCGGCGCGATCCGGGGAAGGAGCAACTTTCAAAGTCGGAAGATCTCGGAGCAGCCCGGTAAGGCCGGGCCGGGCCGGGCCGATGGGCAGCGGTGCCCGGGCAGCCACACGGCCGGGGGCGGGAGGGCCCCTCCGGAGCTCGGGATTCCCGCTCCGGCCCCCGCAACTCCCAGTCTGGTTTTTCCTAAAAGAACTCCTCTCCGCAGGGCTCGGGGGGGGCTGTGTGGGGGCGGGCGCGAGGGTCGGCGCTGGTGCCGCCCTGTGCCCTCCCTCCCTCCCTCAGCGCTCCGGGCCAGCCCTGCCCTGGGGGCAGGCGAGGGGCCGGCCCGGAGGACTCGCCCTTCACGGCGGCGGAGGAGGCGCCGCTGCCCCGCTCCCTTTCCTGCCGCCTCCCTCCGCGGAGCGGGGCGGGCGGGCGCCGGAGGAGGAGAAAAAGAAGGAGGAGGAGGAGGAGGAGGAGAAGGCGGCAGCGGCGCAGCGACCGCCGGCCCGGGACGCTGGAGGTACCGCGGCTTCGCTGCCCCCTCGGCCACCTGCCCGGCGGCGAGGGGAGGCTGCTGGGGCTCGGCGGGGCGTTTCAGGTGGAGAGCGGGGTGGAGGGAAGCGGAAAGTAGCTTTTTTCAGAAAGAAAACGAAAGTTGGGAGGGAAGTTTGCAGGCGCAGGGCGGCGGCGGGCGCTGCCGGTCCGCCCCGCCCGGCTGTGCCCCGGCCCGGGCAGCGCCGGGACTCGCTCCCAAGGGTCACCCGGGACTCGCTTCGGCGACTGGGAAGTGTCTGGAAAGGCTTGTGGGACGCCCTGGATCGCGGTGTAGCGCCTGGTCTCTTCCCAGCCGGGAGTGGTGCGGGAGAAAGGGGCTGGCTCGCTGCGCAGAGCTCACCCAAGGATGAAGGATGCGGGTCCCCAGGCGGGCAGGGGGTCGGGCACCGAGTCGGCCACTTCGGGTTCACCATCACCCTGCCCGGTGTGTGACAGCAGGCGGGTCTGTGCTTTCCCACCCGCACTGTGCCCTTGGGCCTGTCACATTCCTGCTGTTCCCATCACAGCGACCAACCCTAGGAGGGATTCTTAAAAACAACAGGTGGTTTGAGCGAAGAGCTGAAGTTTTGGCAGATTTCTCATGATTTGGGAAGTGTTCTCAGGCAAATCGTGGTGTTTCTGGGGGCCTGGCTGGGTTTAGGCACAATGCAAGGGTGAGACCAGACAGGCTGGTGAAGGGGAGGGGAGGTGATGATACAGGCACAGTCAGATGTACTGGGTCAGTGTCTGACAGCTGGCAGTAGCAGCTCTTGGGAGAGAAGCTGGAGATGTGTGAAATGGATGTAAATCCCACTTCAGGTGTATTCTGCATGGTCTTCCTCCTTCTGAATGAGATTCTGTAGAGCTTATAGATTCCTTCTCCCTAAAACAAATCAAAACATGGGGTTTGCATGTGTTAAAATTGCTTAAGGTAAACTCTGTAGGGGTTTTTTTGCATTATATGCACAAAGGTCCTGAAATATGGAAATCCTGCTTACACAGGCGCTGTGTGGCAGTAGCACACATGTAGTTACTTGCAGTTAGAGGGAACTGATTGTCAAAACCACACCACTATTTTTCCTGAAAGTTTTTTGTTTGTTGGTTTTTTTCCTTTCACTCTACACAAGGAAAGTTTCAGCCTGGGGAATAAGCTGAGTAGAAGGATAAAAATCAGCAGTAGGGTGGTTTTCAAGCCTCTGTGGTTCATGCTGACCCATTCAGTGTTTCTTGTACAGTTGCTGTGAGTGCACGTGGTTTGTCCCCATTGTAAAGCAAGGAAATGCCTCAGAATTTAGCAGGTGCTAAAGAGAGCTGGTCTGTTGGTGTGTGCAGGGGGAAGTGTTTATTCTTACTGGAGCTGCTCAGTGCTGCTGGAAGCATCTCATCCCCTCCATGGTCAGAGTTAACAACCTGGACGACTTTAGGGAGGTGTGAGAGCCTCCCTGACACCTCTGCCTGTGGCATCACACCCTTGGCATGGCAGAGATGTGTGATCCCAGCACAGCAGCTGTGCCTGCCAGGGTGGCTGAGGGAAGCTCAGCGCAGGAGCCAAGCTGATTCCAGTGGGAACTCAGCATGTTACAGGGCAGATTCCAGTCCACCAATATGGCCCAATTCACCAGTTTGTGGGCTCGGATCTGGGATTGGGGACCACCTCCATCTCAGCCTCCTGCAGCACTCAGCGTCCAGACTGTGGGGCACAGGGGTGTGAGGTTTTGTTCTTGCTGCCAGACATCACAGTCAGGGTCATCAGAAACTGGTTTACTCTGAGGGCACCTAAAATTCAAATATTTGCCTAGAAACAACTGATATAGGATGCTGTGATTTTTAGTGTTGTTGGCTAGTGGTTAAAACCCAGTGTAAGGAGGGAGGACAAAGAGTGGTGATGGATCAGCATATGTTTGTATTCTCCTTGGGTTTTAATCCCAATTTAGCAGGTCTTAGCTCTGCTCAGGGAGAGTTAGGGATGATCTTGGGCCTTGCTGGCCGAAGCGGGAGGTGGGTCATGAGCTTTGCCAAATTAGAGCCTCAAATCAAAACTTCAGCATCACACGCCAGACGTGAGAATAACCAATAAGAGTCAGTTGAGGGGCATCATGTTACATCTGAGAGGCATTTTCTGACTGAAACTGAAAGCAGAAAATGAGGGAACGCTGATGCTGGTCTGGCACACACTGCCAAGTCACCTGTAGTTTTAACCTCTGTGTGGAAGAAATTAAAAGGCAGGTGGGCAGCTGTGAAGAGGGAGGGAGTTGGAATTGCCTGGGAAGACTGAGCTGTGCAGTTTTCTGCTGGCTGTTGTGCCAGACAGTTCAGAAGAAGCCAACCTTTAAGAGCTCCTAAGGGCCTGATTTGCCTCCCTGAATCTGTTTGAAGAAGCCTGATGCTTCCAGGGTAGGAGAGCTCTCTGAAAGGACTGGGCAGAGGGGACAGGAGCTGGTGTGTTTCTCTTTGCCCTCTTTTCATTCCTACGGGAGATTGTTTCAGTAACCACAGCAGTATTTCTCAGTTTCTCACACTCTTACAAGAGATGTGGTTGTCTTTGTGGAGGGGAGAGGTTTTGAGGTTGCATTTAGGATTTTTCCAGCTGCACTGCATGGTTTCAATGCTCTGCCTTTACAGCAGCTTGTGGAGAATCTGAAACTGCAGCTGTGACCCCTGCCCACCCCCATGTCCTCTGCCCAAAGACTGAGCAGCTTTGGTGGTGAAAAATTAAGAACATTATATTTCTGTAGTGGAGAAATTGTTAGTCCCTTCTGTTAATTCACATTATGCTCTTAACAAAGCTATTATGCAAATAATTGTATTTATAGGATAAGTGTATTTCTGTAAAACAATACTTAGACAACTGTGTTAGAATGCAGAGGAATGAGCAATTTCTATACTAAAATGGTTAATCTGTTTTGTTGTTTATTTTTAAACAGAATAAATGATATTTCTTCGGGATGGTGCTTATTAGCAGTCTCTGCTCCTGCATGTACATGATGGAGATCATTCAGCTTTGACAACACTGTTGAGTTTGAAGTGCTGAGGAAAGTTTGTCTGTTGGACCTTCACAACTGGACCCAGAATGTACTGGTGTGTGGGAACTGAGGAATCCGCTGTTCGCAGGGAGAGCAACATGGATCCACAAAATGGTAAATAGGAGGACTTTTTTCCTTTCCTGTTCAGATTGGGAGCAAAAGGTTTTAAGAGAACTCAGCAGCCACTGGGTTTTGATGAAATTTAAAGATATGAAAGATCTTTGAGCCCTAATCTTTGAAAATTTGCCAAGGAATTTTACTTCCAAGGAGAATGATGTTGAACTACTCAGGTGGTAAGAATAGCATTCCCCTCAAGATTGATGTTCTCCAAAAGGCTACAGAATTAGTCAATTTATGTATCATGTCTCCCCAGTTCCTAAATATGTTTTACAAGATCTGTGCTTTTTCAGTGTGTGAATGCAAATATGTTCCCAGTCACTGATGCAGTGGGTTTTCAGGGTATGAAAGCTGCTAAAATCAGAGCATCCTTTCTCAGCCTGAACAGATATCAACCTGCTCCAGTTTTACTGTCAGCTTCGATTCAGTGCCTTGCAGTGATTTATTGTGGGCTGGATCAGAAGGTCTGTGTTTATGTAATCTAATAAATCCATGGGTGGAAATTCCTCTTTCAGCAGGGACATATGCTTCAGGTTGCTTCCTGTGAATTTTTTTTTCTTTTTTTTCTTTTTTTTTTTTTCTGAGCAGCCAGATTATTTTTGGCTGATTTCTCTCGCTGCAACCCTCAGCTCCCAGGCACTGCTGCGTTTCTCTGAGTCAAACCCCAGTTATGTTTCTGCAGCAAGAAATAGCCTCTGGTTCTTGTGTAACGGTATTCCCCCCTTGCAGCAAGTGCTTCATTAGGAGGCAGCATCTGCGTTTGAAGTGTGGGAAGAAGGTGTGTTTGACGCTCTGTAGTGAGTAAGCAGCCCTCAGCAGAAGCTAATGTTTTTGCAGCCTTATTTTGGATTTTATCAGCAACTATGAAGCAAAACCTGATAGTTTATTCAGAGGCCGCCTTGTCTTGTTTGAAGACGTTTCTCACCAGCATCACAGGGAGCTCTGGGAACTCTTTCCTTTCTCTGTATGTATTCTGCTTGTTCCATGATACTGATCTTTCTGTTTGGTTTGCTTTTGCTTTTCTTAATTAGCATTGTAACTTTCTGTAACACTTGGTTACTGAATATTCTTAAAATTCTTGAATTCTATCCGCTGAGTTTCACTCTGGAAGAAATTATCTCCACTTAAATACTAAGCTACAAACCATGAGAAGAATTTTAATCTGTGCTAACGACTCAGAAAGTGTTTCAAATTGGTACATTTTTGTTCTGCAATAGTGATTTGACAAGTTTCCTCACTGTTTAAAGGCACAGTAAATAAATTATGTGAATAATGAAGTGAAGAGTGAAATAGTTATGCTTTCTACATTTTGAGTTAATTTCTTTTTTTCTGAGAACTTTATTACATGTTGCTGTTATGTGACTGTATTTAGTTAAACTGGTTGACTGGAAGCATACAAATAGTGCTAGACTCTTCTATACTGACATGTCTGGGTTGTATTGTTTGGTAAACAACATTGGAAAACGGACAGAGGGATCCTTGGAAAGCTTAAGATCTTTGTATGAGGCGCCGGTACTGCCTTGGTAGATTTGCTCTTTATAAGGATACTGAACATGCTTAAACTCATTGTTATTTCAGGATTGTTTGGGTCCTGCCAAGAGTAATTGTCATCAGCTAACTGGTCCACTCCCTAAGTTAGCTGGTCCTTGTTCTGCATTTGGATCCTATTACAGGGATGGAGTCAGGAACACGGTGACTCATCCAGCCTCCACATCTGAACCTATTGTTTACGCGCCTTTATGAACAATGTGGATGCAGCCTCCTGCTTCCATTCAGTGGGAACTGCTGGGAAGAGGGAGTGAGATCCCAGATCATTTCTTTAATGCTGATGACCTCATTAGTGCTTGCAGAGCTTGGAGTCTGTTTTGTGGGGCAGGAAGGGCGGGTATGTGGCTGCGAGGGGTTTATCCAGCAGCGCGGTGGTGCCGGTGGCTCCGTGATGGGTCCTTTGGAGGCACCTTCCAGCAGGTATCCTGTGCACCCACTGCCTTGATATTTTCAAAGCCTTGAGATTTTTAGGGCTTTTTTAACCCCTGACAGCTATGAAGCCCTGGCCAAATGCATGTGAAGATGATGTTCACGGCATCATTGTTAGTTAGAAAATGTAACCGGTGATTCCAGGGCTCACCTTACTCTCGTGTCTCCTCTGCTATTCCTCCTGACAGTGCAGTGATCCTGCCTCTATCCCAGCAGGATTCCCGCTTTTCCTGGGAGTGGGTGAGCTGTGTTTCAGAGCTGGACCCTGTCTGCCCTTCAGGGATGGTGCTGGGCTTGACTTGGTTACGCACCTGCTGATCCACAATGTAGATTTGTCAGCGGAGTGCAGGATCACACTCCGGTTTGGATGCAGTCACATCTCCCTCCTCAGACCCTGCTTCCTCTCTCTTAGATTTGTTCATCTTGTCCTAATTAAGAGGTAGAAACTGAGCACAGATATGGGGGTGGCTGCAGTCTCTCATGAAGCACAGAGCTTCGTTTTTTTTAAAACTTGATTAAAGAGCTCTGCATAATATAGTGGAGGTGACATAATGTGAGTTTTATAGGAAATACAATAGAAGCCCGAAGACATCCCTGTGTGAATGCCTAGAAAAGCATAAAGATTCATCTCCTTTCTACAGGCTGGTTGGTTTCTTTGAATCTTATGAAATTTTACAGTTGGGATTTCATTCTCATATGGTTTTCTAGGAGACAATTCCTCAAAGATGAAGGAGAGCAAAAATTGTCTTCTGAAATGTAAGGGCACATCTGTTAGAGAGCTTATCTCCCTCTTATTGTGGATTTTATTCCAAGTTGCTGAATGTTCTTGTGCCGCTGGTGTGGATCTCGGAGGTGGAATTGGATTATCCTTCAAACATGCCAGAGGGTGTCTCTTCTCTCCTGCTAAATCTAGAAATGAGCATTGAAAAAGGGTGTTATCTTGGAATGTATCTAACATTACATAATTAGGGACAATGATGCCAATGATATTTGCTTGAAATTCTATAGTAGCTTTCCAGATAGTAACTAAATGAACCTTCACAACTTCTTTTGAGGCAAATCAGTTGTAAGCTGGTGACTTTACACTGTTCAGGGCAGAACAAGTGGACATGTGCCTGGAAAAGAGACCTAAATATTAAATGAGGGAGCAAACAAGTCACCAGAATATAATGCCTCGAGTTGTCATTTGGAGTGGACCAGAGGCCCTTAAAGCTGTGCTTTGGAAGTGCTGTGGTGACCCTGCAGCACACAGGGAATTCTGTTTTATCAGGAAGAAGCAACTCACAATGGTAATGACCTTTGCAACCCCTCCTGGGCCATGGCTCAGCTCAGAAATGACTCAGAGGGAAAGCTGCTGCCGGCAGTGCTGCTTCCTGAGTGGGAGAAAAGCCTCCTGCGCGAGGCAGAGTTGAACTGGAAGAGTTAAAGAGCAGTTGTAACAAGAGGGACTTCTCAGGAGCAAGTGCAATTTTATATGGAAACTTTCACAATGGACTGAGTGGTGAGAACTTGAGTTTAGCAAGTGGAACAGCTTATCCTCCTGGGACACCCTTTGTGCATCCAGCCTCGCTCCCTGTTTGCATCAGGGCGGGACGTGTGCAAGTGTGGCCGAGGCCTTTTTGGGGTGCAGCAGTCTGGGGAGGTGATGGGACGGTAGGTGGAAGGATGGAAACTCTCACAGACTCTGCTTTTGCTCTTCATTCTGTACTCACTGCCAGCCTGGCAGCGTGAGATCCACTTCAAAAATAAAAGTCTACAGGAAAACCTGACTTCTTTATAGCAATAAAGGCAAGCAGAGCCCACCCGCTCCTGGGTGGGTGTGGACATGGCCTCCAGATTAGATCTTTGGTGGGGTGTCCTTTGCAGGGCCAGGAGTTGGACTTGATGATCCTGATGGGTACTTTCCAACTTAACATATTCTATGATTTCCTTGCAGTTCTGCACTGTTGAGTTTTTTGCCTTAAACGTGAAGGGCAGGAGCTTGCAGTTGGTAGTGTGAATAGCTTTGTTTAAAAATCTTTCCTGCTGAATAGAGAAGGAAGGGAAAATCAGTGTTGGCAGCACCACTGGTACCACTTTGTTCCTCATGAAATCACCACGTAAACCTTAAAATCCTCACATCAGCTGGGGCCAGCAGTGAGTCTTGGAGCATGTTGAGTTAGGCCTGTTTGTGACACGTTGTGCTGTATAACAGGGAAAAAGTACTCACAGCCTCTGTCCTGCTTTTTCCATCCACACCTTCCCCTGTAGTAACATTACCCTGAGTTTTTTGTGACAGCATGGGGTGAGAAGGACAAGGAGAGCATCTGGGACGTGATCTGAAGACGCAGAGACCTGCAAAGTGTGTTGGTTGTGTGAAGTTCTGTATAATCAGACTAAATGATCCTTGAGGGTTTTCTGGTTTTCTTCCTGCTTATTAAGCTGTGAGTTAACTTGAGCCCAAACAGCATACTGAAAGTGTTCCTACGATCAAAAACAAAAAAGGCAAAAAATAGAACAGGTATTAATGTGTGAGGTAGCCTCACTGCAGAGTGCCCTGCAGAAGGAGAAGTAGGAAGTGCTCAGCAGGAATAGGAAGTACACTAGTAAAGCAGTAATAGGCTTGTATTTTTAAATATTTAAATAAACTCTTCATCCAGAAGTGGTGCAATCTCACAAGAGCTGATGCGGAAGGCTGGTCTGCAGCAGAACATGCCTGTGGTTAAACCTGCTCTCTTGTGCAGACTGCAGCAGAGCTGTGTGTTGCAACATCTCTCCAAACTGAACCTGGATTATCAAAAAGGGCGATGAATGCTGAGGCATTTACAGTTTTCCTGATAAATACCATCAGAGCCAGCCTGCTCTTAAACTTGAGGGCTGTAGCAAGGAGGGGGGAGCTGCTGGCAGAGCCACTGGTGCAGTAAAGACGTTGGGAATCTAATTGAGCAGAGAGTCCAGCCTGAGAGCCAGTTTGATTTACAGGCAGTAGTAAAAAAATTGATCTTTATCTGAGCTGGATCTGGCATTATCTGCTGCTTTACAGCTTTATTTTCCCACCTTTCTGTTAAAATATATTTGTGGTTTATTGCATTGAAATGTAACTTATGACAAGCCTATCAAGAAGCCTGGGAAAAAACAAAGATAAGGTGATAAGGTTGTAAAGAAAATCCTTTGCCCTTAGAACTTGTACACAGGGACTTTTTTACAACCTTAGTGGGGTGTGATTTATAGGGCAGCTTTCAGGTGAGAGTTGATTCTGGGGTCATAGAACCACTGTCTTCTGTTTCAGTGGGAAAAAGGCAATTGATAGTGTTCACACCAACTCAGCCTTTACCAGGCCTGTAATTGATTTGTTGTTTTGTCAGAGATGCTGCATGTGATTTTATACTTGCATTAAGAAAATGCTATGAATTATGTTTTTTTCATCCTCCCCAAAGCCTATGGGGGCCTTATCCAAAACCCATTAAAGACTTTGTGCTGACATAATGGGATCTTCAGGGATCCTTACAGCATTAAGTCTGTGGTTTGTTTGTTTTTCACTGCTCTGATCGATAAAGGGGCTGCCAGGGCTCTGCTTGGCAGGAGGCAGCGAGCTGGGAGGAGCTGTTTGCATTGCAGATGGGGGTGTGGGGGATGGATTTTGTACCATTCAACTCCCAACATGCTGTGTAGAATCACAGAATCACCGAATTTTTACGGTTGGAAAAGACCTTTAGGATCACCGAGTCCAAGCATTAAGCCAGCACTGCCAAGCCCACTGTTAAACCATGTCCCCAAGTGCCACATCCACAGGGCTTTTGAATCCCTCCAGGGATGGTGACTCAACCATGAAGTCTGTCTCTTAATAGGTTCTCTTTCAGGTTTGACATCAAGTCAGGCTGATATTTAATTCCTTTCCTTAATCCAAGTCTGTGTGCTCATTAGTGGGTCAGGAATTGCTTATTTGCATGATTATGTATCACCGCAGCAGCAGCCCTTTTATGTAAGCTGCTGATAGTTTCACAACAGAAGTGTCTCCATGCTTTGAATTTGTTCCTTGCCCTCACTTAGAGAACTTATAAAAGAAGTCTTTAAGTTTCAGGGAAGACCCTCAATCTTTCCAAAGCCCTCCTGCAGTCAGAGGGGCTCTGGGGGTTGGCAGTTTGTGTTGCTCCAGACAGACTGGCAGGACTTGGGGTCCAGAGGAGTTCACACCCTGTCTGAGTATACAAGCCCCACTTCTCCAGTATTTTATACTCATACAGGGTGTGGGTGTGGAGATGCACAGAGTAGTGGAAATCTGTTGCGGATCCTCTCTTTTCTGGCTCACCCTCTCCAATTGGAGAGGGCAGCAGACCCATGGTGAGCTTTGGGAACTTGTCTTCAAAGATGAGCCCTGTGTTGTGTCACCCGAGGGTGAGGGAAAGGGTCAGTTGGTCACAGAAAGGGCAGGAGGAAGGAGACGAGTGGAAGAAGCAGGAACTGGGGTTGGGAGCTGGAGGAGCAGCTTTATTTCTCTCTAATAGCCAATATATGGTTCCCAAGCATAAAGGTTGGCATTTCGGGTACTGCCAGGGAAAGCTCAGTCCCAGTCTGTCCACAACTCCTTCTTTGTGCCTGGCTGAAAATCATGGAAAAATAACGACCCAAAGCAGTGATTCAAACAAGAAGTCTGGATAAATTTAGCTCAAATATTCTTGGTATGTTTGTGGTCGCTGTGGAAATTGCATCACCACTTGCTTTAATGATCAGAATATCGCATGGCTGCCCGAGAAGGGCTCAAAATGCAACCTTTTAAAAGCATGTGTGTCTTTGGGTTTGCTTCACCTGCAGTTAATTGGTTTGGGGGGTTGTTTGTTTTATTCCCATCTTGGTTAAGGAGTTTTCTGGACTAGAGGTTGCTGCTGCTTAATTGAAAAGCCACAAGGTTTAGAGCTGATACACTCTGCAGCGTGATTATCTGCTTCACATAAAAGTTCTGTCTGGGGAGTAGGATTCAAAAAGAGTGCTGGTAATTGCTGAAGACAAGACCTCCTCCAGAATCTGCCTGCACGTCTTTCTGTCTTGCACATCAAAGAGCCTTTGAAATTGCTTTTATTTTTGCATCAAACAGGAACATCATTTTTTATTTTTTTATTTTTTTTTTGTAGCACTAATGGACAGGACAGGATCCCTTTTCAGATCTCATACATAGCTTGAAAAACAAAAAGCCTGGCTCCTTAAGTGAACTTGTAATCCTGGTCACAATTCTCCCGTGTTTTGCACCTTGGACCTTTCACACAGTGTCAAGGTGGGAATAAAAGCTGTCAAATCAAAGCCATTTGCATGGATTGGATCAGGTCCTTGGATTAAATGGATCAGAGTTCATCAAAGGTTGGTGGGAAGGGCATGAAATGTGCCTTGCCTCACTTTTCAGATGTCTGCTCCAAGGCAGAGACAGCAAATGCTGTGACCTGCAGCAGGGTCACATCATGAGCTGGAGCCTCACTTTCTCCACTGTTTTGTTGGTGTTTTTTTTTACTTTTCCAGAGTGTCATATCCCAGCTCTGCCAAACTGCCCCTTCAACTCTTTTGGTGACAACTATATCCAATATCTTGATTGCATTTTCTTTTCCTCTGCCTGCAACACTTTTACATAAACAGGTCTAGAGTGGTTGTTGTTGTGGTGATGAGAAGTGAGGATAGCAAAGAATAAGGTGTTTTATTAGGCTGGCAGGCACAGTTAAAGAAGCTCATTGAACTGTGTCTAACATGCACTAAGCTTGGATTTTGCTGTGTGGGATGTTTACCCCCTCAAATCTCCTGAAAAACTTCTTCCTTTAGATGTGTCTGCTTTTTCCTGGATCTGTCAGTTTTTTTGATACAAAATATTCTCTCGGTCTCCAAACTTTTGTCAAAGTAGACTGTGAAGCTGTTATGATTTCATGTGTTAGGAGTCGGTGCTTGGTGGTTGGGTTGACTCCTGCTCATGTTTAATGTGGGAATATTGGCTGTGGGACTGGAAGGAGCGTGTGGATCAGTGTCCTGGTCTCACACTCCTAAACCTTATGCAGGGCTTGCTTTAAGCAAATTGACTTGTCTGTTTCATCTGCTTTTTATAGAACTCTGTTCCAAGCCTCGTTTCTCCAATATTTTATACTTTTTTGTAACTGTCAACCAAAGTGTATTCACACCCTGCACACAAATAGCGCTTCTCCTTCCCTGGTGTCTCCCTCTGGATGTATTTATAGACAGGACTCCCAAGCTCAACAAGCCAACCTCTTCTCATCTCTAGTCTTGTAATTAAATCCTCCATTTCTTCCATTTGTCTTCTCCACCTCTTCCAGATTCTCATAGTCTTCCTTAAACATGACAAGCTGGTGTTGTGCAGGGTATTTCACATATCTCTTTAACACTGTCTCCCCTTCTTTCTCCTCTTTGAACAACCTTTCCAAAATCTTCCTGTGTCCCAGCTCTTTCTCTGGAAGCCCCTGGGAAAGGGGCTGAAAGTCTCAGCATCCATGGGGCTGGAGAGACAGATTTTGGCAGCTTCTGTGCTGTTATTTTTGACCAGCAGTTGAGTTGCGGTGTCAGGAATGGGTTTTCCACTTAGGAGGGTGTTTACATGTGTTATTAAAGTGAAACATAAGCTTAGGAGCTGCTTTTCTCAACTCAGTCAAGCTGTGGGGTCACTGGATGTGTCTTTGGTGGAGCCAGTGGAACACTTGGACTAAGAGGAGACGTGGGCAGAGACTTGGGCCCAGCCTCCCCTCATACAGGGAGTCCCTCCTGAGCTCCTACCAGCTGGGGCTAAAAGCATTTTCTTCTTTCTAGAACAAGCTTTAAATACAGTCTAAGGAGGTTGTAGTAGAAGAGAGCTGGCCATGAGTTGGTGCTTCCCCAATGTGAATAATTAATAGGTTTTTGGTTTTTTTTTAGAAGAGTGTTGAGCAAATTATTTCTTTGAAAGCAAGAAAACATTGATGCATGGGATTTTTTTCCCTTCTGATGAAAGCTTGAACTTAAGGGAAAAGGGGTAGTTTCAGAAGAAATAAAAGTTAGCCATGAAATTTTGTTTTACGAAGTTCCAAATGAAATCCAATCTTGGTTTGGTTTCGTGGCTGTAATATTTGATTCAATTGGACAGCAGTGGTCTCACTAGAGACACCTTTCATCATTTAATAATCTCCTCTTTGCTGCCATGCCTGGAAACAAACACAAAGAAAATCCAAAAGCGGAGTCATACTTCTGCATGTTTAATGTACATCTTCCAATTTAAAATTTGGAAAGCAAGAGTGGCATAGCTGGCCTTGCATGCAGAAGCATATTTCTGAATGATTCAAGCTGTAGGATGGGAACCAAATCACTGAGGCCAAAAGACAGAAATAGCAACTTTCACTTAGAGCTGAGTCATTCATATTTTCAATACAGCAACAGGCTCTCTGGCCATTTGGAGCTCTCTGGGTTCCCTCAACAGCTTTGCTTTGGGGGTGAAAATTAACACTATCAGTGCTCTCTGTGGTCTTTGCTGATCCTTTGCACCCCAAAGAGGGCATTACTGGAGGGATGTGGGGCATCCCCCTGCCCTGTGAGAGTCAGACTTTGCCCTGTGCTTGCTGGAGATTATCCCTGTCCCATTCCTTCCCTGTCCAAGGGCCAGGTGTGTGTCTGCCAAGGGGAATGATGCCTTCATGAGCCAATCTGACCCCTGAGAAGTGTGTTGTGGCCACTGCTGCTCCTCTGTTTGAAAAGAATGAATGAACACGTGCATGTGAAGCTGCTTAGACCTGACACTTGTACTCAGAGGAGAGAGTAAAACCATCACCATCACCAACAATTCCCAGTCCATGGTGCTGGAAAATGGGAAGGCAGAGTTAGAGAAGGGCTCTCTCTGACCTCGTTGCCTTGCAAAGGCTTTGTGTAGCCTCTTTGGTGCTTCAGCAAGGAATAACCAGCTCACTTTCATTTTAACATCTTGGACACTACAAATAATTCCCAGAGTCCTGGGAATCTGGGAGGTGCACACACATATGCAGGAGATCTGAGCCTGCTCAGATCTGGCAGAGCTTTTCAGCCCCAGCTCAGTGCTGGTGTTGGCAGACACTGATACTGCCCCCGATACTGCTGAGTCTGTGTTACCAGTATTTGAGGCTTTTTTGTCCCCTTGTCGCTCATTAGCCTGGATGAGGGAAAAATGATTATGTAAATGAGGAGCTGAAGCCTTTGGAGGCGTCTGTTTTTCATAAATCAGTCCTGAAGCCCAGTGAAAAGGCAGGAGTCCAAAGCATTTTTCCATCCGGGACTTAATATTTTCCTTTTAGGTTGGCGTTAGCAAATCCTTTTTTTTTTTTCTTGCAGGTTAAGAGTGTTTCTAAACAGAAAATTTCCAATGATTCTGGTGATAATTGGTCACTTTGCACAGCTATACCTAAAACTGTCAGCATGCCCTTTAGGAGCTCCCGTGTGCTTGCTGGAAAATGTTCAGTGCAGATCAGCACGTTGCATGTGTGGTGCTGGCATGTAAACAATTTAAAAAATACTTCCAGAATATGGGTTAATAGTGAAAAAAAAAAAAATCCCTTCAGTGCTGGACTTTTGCCTTTGTGGCATTCTTCTGTGTTTCATATCTGGTTTCTTTTAGGGTTATAAGTTTCCTTCAGGGGCAGTGAGCATTGATTGTGAGCTGTGTTGTAGATGCGGGTGGCTTTTGTACTCAATACATCATCTTTTCCACTGCCTTGGCAGGAGGATCTTAGCACAGAGTCACTCCTTTAATTAGCTGAAATAATGGATGTTTGGGGGAAATGGAACCACAGAGAATGGGCAGAAAAAGTGTGTGGAGGGTTCCCACTGTCCTGGGAAGCTGGCACGTCTCACTTGTTGGGAGAGATATTAATCAGGGTCAGAGGGACATGACCCAGTTCTGGCAGTTTCTCCCATGGGAGTACTGAACTTCCCAGATAAACCATCTTGTTCCCTCTCAGTTGGATTTATCGTAACTCTCCATCCTTATCTTCTCACAGGGGGATTTATAAGTAATTCTGGCCGGTTTTTAATCCTTTCAGGGACATTTTATTGCAGAATTGGTTGAGCTGTGTGTATTGTGCCTAAATCTGAGAACAAGGTGTAGTAGGTCACAGGCTCCTTGCTGCAGGATCCTCCTTTGAATGGTTCTGGGCCAGGTCCTGTTTGTGGGGCCGTGTGGGCAAGTGGGGGGACAACTTCCCTCCTGGGGAGAGATTTTGATCTGTGACTTTATCTTCTAAGAAATGAATGAATGAAATTAATTAACAAAATCTTTTTAAAAAGCAAATGAAATCTTACTTTGGAGTGTCAGCTAATTAGAGAAGGAATACAAAAGGTATCTTTGTTTCATGAAGCATTTTTACTGACTTGGACTGACTTAAAAATGTATTTCTTTATTTTTTATTAAAGAACCCAGGGCTTTGGGGTTTTTTTCCTTCCTGTTTTGGGATGGGATTTTTTCAGTATCTCAAAGATTTCTGGAGGACTGAGAAATTTTTCTTCCCCATCTAAATGGAAAGTGCAATGATCCATCATCCTTTGAAATCACTGGAGGCTTCCTGTGGGCTGCTGTTCAGTTTATTAGCCTGAAGTTTTTCAAAGCAGCAGAAGATACACGAGTCTGATGCAGAGACTCAAGAAATAACATGGCTTTCCATTAATTTTGCAGACCAGCTGGGCAAAGCTTCTGTAGGGTAGGATTGAAAAACGTTCAGCGACACTGGCGAGTTTTTAAGCGTTTGGGGGTGTTGGCTTTGAATATTCAGAGCATCTTAAACCTCATCTCTGTCCCACTTTTTCTTTGTGCAGCACTCAGAAGTCAAAATGGCAAAAGATTAAGCTGGTAAAGGTTAGCTGTAGCCATCTGGTGCTGTTGAGGAATTAATGCCTGAGCTCAGCCCGGAGAGGCCCTGCCCACCCCCATCTCCACATCCTCTGGACCAGAGGCTTGGATTTCGCTGTAATGGGACATGGAGATGGAAATAACTGTCAGGGCTAAACTGGAGTAGTTAATTCAGACAAAGAAGCAGCCAGCCAGCTGAGAGCTCTTCCATCCAGTGGCTGCTGGAGCAGCTGCTCGTGCTGGAGCAGGGGTGGGTGGTTATCAGTCCAAGGAATTAATAGCTTAATTACATTGCTGAATGGGGAGCTGTGTTAGAGCATCATCTGGATTTGTTCCTGTCTCTGGAAATACCTGCACACATTATGACAAGGTCAGTAGTGGTTTTAAGGTTTTATTATTACTGTAATTCTGTTTTGGAGTGAGTTAGCTTCCAGCCTTGTTATATCCTGGGTTAAGCATCTTGTTTATATCATTCTCTGCTAAATAAGAATATCCTGCTTAGTTGCCAAAGAACTTATAAAAGGGCCTAATGTAACATTTACAAACTCTGTAAGTCTGTGTCAGAGACAGAGATGCAGTGATTTGGGAAATAAAGGTAATAATCATCTATACAGTGTTCTGCTTTGTTATGCAGCTGTTTGCTGATTCACAGCATTGACCTGCAAACCCTCCCCTTTTAATAATACTGGCATACTGTCAATTTAGAAATTTTAGAGTTTTTTTTTTCATCTGCTGTAATAACAAGGCCTGTGACAGGGTATAACTACACATACCCCTGAAATTCTCATGGTACTCTTCATTGTTAATAAGATATTCTTATTTTGTTTCTTTGAGCAGTCACTGGCACTTTAAAAGTGATATCTTGTACCCTTTTAATGGCAATAAAATAACACTGCTTTTTTTTATTGATAACCTCTGTTTGCATTGGGATACTTTTTTACAGAAAATTAGTTTTGCCCTTAGCTTTTATAAAAGGCTTTTATTGCAAAGCCAAACTTTAAAGGTGCTTCCAAAGTATAAAACATTGAAATCAAGAGTGAGAAATATTTCCATAGTTGTCTGTTTTGTTACAAGCTGTTAAGGAGGGTGAGGAGTAGATGAAGGATGTGTTTTTAGTGTCAGCAAATGCCTCCCATTTCCTCCTTACAAACAGCCCTGGGTTTACTTACAGCCATTAGTAGAAAGCAAGAAAAGAAAAGAAGCCATGGATCTGTGAAGAGGCTGAACAAATGCCAGGCAGAGATGCAGAGGCTGAATGATTTGGGGTAAGCTCCATGGCTTTATTTTCATCAACATTCGAAGGTGTTTTCCAGAAAAGAACCCACCTCAGCTTAAATAGGCTTCATTTATCTGCTTTTTGGTGCCACTTTGGGGCAGTGGCTTTAGAGGAACCTGTGCCAGCAGAGGAACTGTCCCAGATCTGTGTGCAATAAAGCAAAAACTAAAGGAAAACACAACAGGCGTGTAAGAATTTCTGGAGTTTCTTGGATATTGCAGGAATATCCAAGAAGTATGGCTAAAATGTCATCACTTGATGTGCTGCTTTGCATATAACAACGTGCATTGTTGTGAGTAATTCAGACCCTGTTGTACAAAGTACAGAAGCCAGTTCCTAAATCTGTGCAATCTGAGAACTAAAAGCACTTTGTTACACCCAGGCTTAAATGCCCAAAGTGTCAATGATCAAGTCCAAAGACAGAGGTTCAATATTATTCAGCTTCAGTATCTCTCTCATATCACATTGCTCAAGGCTGTATGTGAGTGAGGTGACTGTCAGGAAAGCCATGAAGAGCTCAGGTAAAGACCATGAGATTTGTAGGGTTAAAACCAGAGGCAGAGTTTCTTTGGATTTTGGCCCAGATTATTGCTAGAAATGGCTGATGCACGTATTGGCAAAACTTTATTCCCAGCCTGCATGAATTCTAGTATTGATGATAGTTCAGTCATGTATCTTGTAAAAAAAAAACAAAACAGCCTTCAGTCACTAGAATGTAATTTTCCTCATTTTTTTTCTCTGCTGGTGAGTATAAATTAAGATTATAGAACATGCTGTTTCTTATTTTCCACTTGCACTTCAGAAGTCAATATATCATTTACTAAGTCACCAGAAAGTCTTCTGTGAATTGGATAATTTATTTGGCATGATGCAATGGATGGCTTCTGTATTTTTTGGGAACTTGGGAATGGATGGCCAACCTTCTCTCATTTAACTTTTGAAAGCTCAGCTTAACTTAGGTGGGATCTCGTGGGTACAGCTGTTGGTTCAGGGCAAACTTTTTTATCACTTTGTATCTCACCAGTTTTGCTCTTTTCAGGCTTAATTAGTTCAGTCTCAAGGACTATTTTTTCCTGAAGACTTTTGGCAGCTTCTTTCCTCAGGTCTTAGGCAGGAGGTCCATTTACTCTGCAGAATGGAATGATAGAAGGAAGCTTTGATGACAGCTACCTAAGAAGCTTGAATGATGAGCAGCATTATCTTTTTGCCAGGAATATTTCATAGAAATATATTGGTTTCAAACGGTAGAATTGCCAAAATTTCTTACACTCAATGAAACTTTTATTGCCTTCTACTTGATGGATGTTCAGATGCTCAAAGCTGAGCAGTTTTGCTTAGGTCAGTAAAAATTTGACAAGGCTAAAATTGAGTTCAAGAGCTAAAATTAATATCCTGAAAACTCTTCTGGGAGCGTATGAACTCCATGGAGCCAGTTGTTTGTGCCCTTCCCATTCTTGGAGAGCCCAGAAGTCTGTACCTAACACACATGGACAGGCTGTGCTGGTTGATGGCCAGCCCATGTTCTCCAAGCAGCGCTGGTGGCACCAGTGGTTTGAACTGAGCCCTTACACTACAAGGGACTTAAGAAACTTTGAGGGGGCCAAAACTGTAAGAGGAAGCATGACACATTAGCCAAGTTGTTTTGTGAAGTAGTTGTTTGGTAAAACACAGAAGTAGTCTTGGGATTAGAGTCTGGCATGGAGAGTTCCTCCTTCCCTCAGTTATCATACGTGATCCTTCTTGTCCTCCTTGGACAAGTGGTTTGGTAGTCCTCTGTGCAGAGTGGGGCAATGCCAGTAGGAGAGGTGGAAAATGCTCTTTTAAGGAGAGTTCTGGTGTGTAGGATGCATGGGAGGTTGGCTGGAGACCTCTCTACTAGAGAAGGATGTGACACCAGGATGAATAACAAATCATGAGTCTCTGTGAGATATTCATACCTCCACCCTCCCTGGCCGTGATGTAAAAAGAAAGAAAGATGGCTCTGCAAAATTCTTTGGCAGAAAGGATGTGTCTTTACATCTGGAATGGCTGGAGATGTGGGTCTTGAGTGATAGTCCCCAAAATCAGGATTGAGGCTGGAAAGAAGTAAATTTTGTCCCTCCTTTCAGCATTTTTGTATGAACCAAGTTAGAGTTGCTGTGCTCTTGCAGCCCTGCTTTGCAAGGCTTCTTGAGCAGGAAGCTGAGCTGTTTTCCAGCTGTTTTGTATCTCCAATGTGAGACATTTTTTCTCCAAGGGGAATTCCAGAGCTTCTCTCTAGGTTCAGGATTTCATCACAGGGCTCTGAGCTGGGAGGCTGCATGTTCCAGTAACTGCAGGGTTTGCTTGGATTTGTACCTTTTGATTTTACTTAGTCCAGTTCTGAGTTGTTTTGACCAGAGAACTGTTTTGCTTTAAAGTTTTCCCTTCTATCAACCTTTAAACACTTACTTGCCTGAGAACCATTTGCATTTTCTACCTTTGGTGTTGTTAAAATGAGAACTAAATAATGTACAATATTCTTAGAGATCCCTTCTAGGTGTGTGGTCTGCTCTAAAGGACTGGACCAAATGCAGGATGAATTTCTTTTCCCATGTACTCCCTAAAACTACGAAATTATGAAGGCACTGCATGAACGTGAGGTGAACTCTGAGATGCTGTTTATTGTGTTGTAATTTAATCCCACTTTCATCAGCCTTGGTTTCTGCTCCTTGTCCTTCACACGTTCTGCGTCATCTGAGAAAGGTTATTGATGTGGGCACATTTTTAATGGCACGAATCTCTGGAGCCGTCTCCGATGTCTGAGTGATTTGAGCTTCGTTTAAATAATTGATGAGAAGTGTTAGTCAGAATCTATTGGTGAATCAGACTGCATTATTCAAAGATATTTACTGACATGTATAGATTGCTCCAAATTTACTTCTTTTTCCAGGCTGCAATAAACTAAGCCCTGTGTGACATATGTGCTTGTTTAAAAAAATAAAATCCTTATTAACATATGTGAAAATCTGTGGGCTTAAGGGCTTTATTTAACCTGTTGCAAATAAGCAATAATAATTCATGGCAGGAAAAAGTGAGCATGAAACAGTTTCTTTTCAAGTGAAAAATGTTTCTTTTTCCCTCTGCCTTACATGTTGTTCAGGAGTAGACTTGAATATTTTGGAATTCGGTGACTTTCCTGCAGTTTTCCCTGTCCTGATAGTTGGAGGGGAGGGTATGAGACTTCATGGATATCTCTTCTTTAGCCACTGACCACAAGCATCTTCTCTAATGGCTTGCAGCTTTTAATCTTTGACATGTAAAAGCTATTCTGCCTCCTGATGGCATTTAGGAAAAAAAAAAAAAAAAAGTCTAGTCTGAGAGATTCTCCAGGATTGATTGGGGTGACAGTGGGCATCTTGCACAATCTTCAGAGTAAAAATATTCCCAGTTTCTTCTCTGTCACGCTCACTGAGGTGTATAAAGCCCTGATTGAAAGCACTGGAGAAGGACAGCAGGGCTTTATTAGGTTGTCAGGAGTGAAATATGGCTGAAGCAAGGCCAGTGACACCAGAATGGCCTTACAGGTTGTGCAGATTCCTTGACTATAGGAGTTCTGCAGGTGCCAGTCCCATGGAAGCCCTTCCCTTCCATAGTTCCTGCAGCAGGAGGGGGACTGTGCCAGGCAGCTGCAGAGTTGACATGTCAGTGTATGTGAGCTTTCACACCATCCTTTGGAAAACACCTCTGGGAGGGTTTGGGGAACTCACAGTCCCCTTTAGTTTCATGTCCCTCTGGGGAGCTACTTTA
Organism: Pachyramphus minor; assembly: GCA_013397135.1. Taxonomy (NCBI): domain Eukaryota; kingdom Metazoa; phylum Chordata; class Aves; order Passeriformes; family Tyrannidae; genus Pachyramphus; species Pachyramphus minor. Next base: position 198,060 of record VYXB01002195.1, read on the forward strand.
ACATATTATCACTTTCTTTCATCAGGCTCTCTTTTTAATTGTGTGCAGTAAATATTGCAGTGAAAATAATTCACCCCTTTTTTTTCTTTATTGCCAGGATTCACTGACGTTGCAGCTGTACATGGGTAATGAGCAGATACTTCTTCCTGACCCCTCTTTCTTATTTTCCCTGCAGGAACTGTGGACATGGGTGGCAAACAGTCCACAGTTGGAGAAGTGTCTGTAATTCAGACCCCTGTGACAGAAAGCATCCAGGATGCCTACAAGGCTGGGGACACCAGCAAGGCCCAAGAGCTGATTAAGTTGTCATGTGAGGAGACTGCACTGCAGGTGGAGAAGGTAGGGTTGGGTTGCTGCTCTTCCTCAAGTTTTACTGGGAAAGAAACCCAAATGCCAAGCTGCTGTCAGTTTTCGTGGAGAAAATCCATCCAGTTTATGAGTTGTGTGAGGCACCTCAGAAACATTCTCAGGGACACTGTTTGCAAACACTGATCAGGAAGATGAGACAGACCACAGGGAACACTGCATGTAGGAACAGGAGGCTGTGTGAGAGGGGTGCTGGTGCTGTGGTCACCAAAACAGGGAAATACATTTTTACCCATAAAAAGGAAGCAGTTTACAGACTTAGCAAAACGTGTGTTCCCCCGTCAGTACAAAGATGGTTAGTGGCCCATTGGGCAGATATTGCTGCTTGTGTTTGGAACTACATCACAAGCTCTGTGCCAGCTTCTGCACTGCTCTCTGCCTTCAGAGCCCTCATTTTGAGCCTGCTCTTTGCACAGAGCTGATCGTGGTGTTTTGGGAGAGCACCTGCATGTCAAGTCCAGGCCACCTTCAAAATAGGAATTACTGCACCTTGCAGCTGAGCTGTGCAAATGCTTTTACTGTTGCTCCATGAAAAATGGATTTACACTCACTGTTCTGTGCCTTAGGCAGTTCTGTGTCAAAGCCATACAAAAAACTGTAATAAACCCCCCAATAAATCAATCTAATTAATATACCACACCAATGACTCTAAAGGCTACTAGTGTTTATGACATTCCCAATGAACCACAGTGACAGCGTGCATGCATTAGCATGGGCACAAATAAATAGCATAGCTCTGGAAATGCTATTTCTCTGTCTTTACAGAAGAGTTTCTTTTGCTGTATTTTCTTTACCAGTGTCAGCTTTTGGGTATTGCAGCAGCATATGGAGATCTGCAGGCGGTGAGGTACCTGCTGAAGGAAGCGTTGGTGGTGTTGCCAACAGAACCTAATGATGACAATGCAGCTGTGGTGGCAGCTTATTTTGGACATAAGGACATCGTGAAAGAGCTGCTGGATTCCCTGCGTGGTAAGGTTACCTCTGCCTTTCCTCAAGCATTTTGGGAGCTGTGTGCTGGAGCTTCAAGCAGGCACTTATTTGGTTTTTTCACATTCCTTGAAAGGGGAGGGACTTAGTCATGGGAAAGTGCGTGGAGGGATCTGATCTCTGCCGTGCTTGAAGAAAATTTCCCCCGTGGGGGAAGAAACACGTCCATAAAAATATTCCATGTTTGCAAATTGGAAGTGGAGGAAGATGCTGTTTAGACAGTTCATTCCCGTCAGCTCTCACAGCTGGGTAACATTCCAGACCCTACAGAGAAATTAGGGGATTTTTGAGAAAAAGCATCATCCCACTGCTGATCCAGAAGTCCCAGTGGTGCTGAGAGTGAGTAGCTGATGAGAGTGTTTGGGTGCACAGCTGGCACCCACTTTGTTCTGTTCTTGGCATTTTGTTTTGACTATATGGGGAACTTCTCCTTTAGAATCATTATATTTTACTTCCATTTTATTTCAACAATTATTTCACAGAAGAACAGAGACATTTTTAAACTCAGACACAATTCTTAAGGCAGCTGTGGGGGTGGGGGGCAGAGCATTGCTCTGAGTCAGGACCAGGAACTGTGTTTGGCTCCCCTGTTGCTCTCTCAGTGTTCTGTGAGCTTGGCAGCTGCTTCTCCCTGGGACTCTCCATGGGTTTGGTGTCCAGTGGTCCTGCAGAGCATCTGGGGCAGATCACTGCCTGGCCCTCAGACACTGCAGTAACCACCAGAGCTAAGCTGGCTTCTGCAATGTTTGACCTGGATATAGGTCTAGCTCCTCACTAAATACTTGCCAGTGGCCTCACTGAGAACGGGAATAACCTGTTGAGAAACCTGCTTATTTGGTGTTCTGTTGGAGCACTGGTAAGCAAAAGAAATGTTCCAGTTTGGAGGATGCAATTAAATGTAATATTTCGTTCAGCCAGAAAAGCAGCTGATTAACCTAGTAGCAAAAATTAAATTATATTAACATAATACACTGAGTGATGAAAAGTGACTTGAGTAGTTTCTGGAAACTTAGCTCAGTTTAGAACTGATCAAATTCCCTCCAACACTTACTTTCAGGCATTATTATGCAGGACTTTCCAATTGTTTTCTTGGGAAATTACACAGAAACCAATCACAGGGCTTAGGATTAAATTGCATGAGTTTGCAGTTTGGCTGATGCACTGCAATGAGTCTCTCTGGAACACTGAGAACTTCTTGTGGCTTACAGATTAAGTGGAGCCCGGTTTTTGTAGCACGAGGGTGGGGGATTTAGTCCAGTTGTTAAGAATGCAAAGAGCCTTGTAATTTCCTCATGGATAAGCTGCAAAAAAAAGAAAAAAAGTTGACATGTAAACTTGGGCTTCTGGATGTTCCTATAGGTGTTTTGAAGGGGATGTGAATTTGTACAGTAAATAGAGGTGATGCAGTGAATCAGAGGAGATTTGAGTGCTCCTTACTGTTGACAGAAATAATCTTGTCACAGGCATTTAGTTACATGCACAGAATTAGGCACACCTAGAGGACAGCTGTGTTCTACGGGTAAAACATTAATTCAGCCAAAAAAGCAGTTTGGAAATGAAGAAAACATCAGCAAATCCATGCAGAAATCAAAATGTGGTATTTTAGTTTTAGCCTTAAATGACCTTTGTCTGACTTTACTATGAATTGATAGTAAAGAGTCGACCTAAAATGAAATATCTGAAGGGGAAATGAAACTTTTTGTGGCAGACTTTAGGCTGCAGTGAAAACAAACTAAACCAGTTATTTTTTTTGTTGAGTGAAGCATTTATTTTTGTTTTACTCACCCAGTAGCATGAAGAGTCATCTGGTTTTCCCCATCCTTTGTATCCCCTCTCATGAACTTGGAAGAAGTGGCCTGCCTTGGATATTTGCATCTAATGCCTGTTGGATCTGGATGCAAAGATAATCCTGTGCTTCCCTTGTCACCTCTGTTGGGGATCAGATGTTTGATTTATCTGCCTCTATTCTAGCTGGCATCCTCAGAACCTTCTACTATTACTAGGTTGGACTGGGGGCATTAAAAAAATTTGCCCATTAGCTGGGTAGGTAATGAAGAGCAGTTAAGCAAAACTGAAAACTTTGTGCTTAGGGCTCTCCTTTATGACACTTTTGCAGCGCACTCCATTCCTTTGTCCTCAGGGGCTGCACTCTGTACCCAAACCCTCTGCACAGCCGTTGTTTGTGGGTGTTTCTTGCACGTCACAGCCCTGTGGCATTAACTAAGTCACATGCCATGTCTTTTTGGTAGGCCCCAACACTTGCCAGCAGCTGCTGAACTGGATGCTGGCCATAGCCTGCCAGCAGGGCCACCTGGACATCGTGAAGCTGCTGATCCGTGCGTACAGCGCTGACCCGGAGAGCTGCGCCGTCAGGAAGAACGAGTTCCCCGTCCTCATCCGCTTGCCCCTCTATGCAGCTATAAAGGCAGGTGTGTATTTGCGTGCTCCCAAATTTTACCCCTTTTCTGCAATGCCTTTAAAGAGTGGCCGGGGTTGTTCGCAGTGTGGACTGGCTTCTCTGGCTTTCCAGTGGGATGAATTAAAATAAAATTGGCTCTGAATCTTCTGACTCAGCCGAATTTAAGTCGGCGCCTTCTGAAGTTAGATTGCTGTAAATGCTGAGAGGCTGAACTTTCCTTTACAAACTCCTAGGGAAAGGACCCTTAAAAATGAGAACCCTTGCAAGTAAAAGCATTATTGTTATGGATGTTCTGGCACACATGCTTGAATTAGGCTGAATAATTTACACTTCAAAGCACAGCTGTGTGTGTAGTTTAATAAGACAGGGGAAAAAGAGAAAAAAGGAGCCTGGGCCAGCACTTTTAAACAGTGTCTGTGCTGTCTCAGTTTGACCAAACTGAGTCCTGTCACTGGAGGGAACAGTCTTTACACAGTTCAGTTTCCTTTTTGCACACCCCCATGGTTTGGTTTTTTTTCCAGAAGTGGTTATTTCTCAGGATTTCTGTTCAGCTCCTTGCTGGTTCATTTACATGAGACAAAGAGAACAAACATTCTGCTTTTCTCTGAAGGGAATGAAGACGTAGCTGTGTTTTTATTACGGAATGGAGCTTTCTTTTGTTCCTACATCCTGATGGACAGTCCTGAATCCAGCAAACACCTTCTGAGGAAGTATTTCATTGAGACGAGCCCACTACCAGGTAGCGCTCCAGCAAAAACAGTAAGTAACCATTTATCTGTCTGAAGAGACCTTATTTTAAAGGGGGATCATGTTAATAGTTGATAATTGTCTTTGTGTACCTTGTGACTGGTGATCCTTCTTCTCAACTAAGAGCCTTGTGGTTTGCTACCATTTAGAGAACAAGCTGTGAAAGTGACTTTGGTGGCAGAACTGAATTACAAGGTGTAAAACATTAGGTCTTTAAATGGCCTCTAAATAGCCTTGTGCAAGACAGGCTGTGTGGCAGCTTCCACGTGGCAACTCCAACACCATGGCATGGACCAGGAGTGTGCTGGGGAAAGGAAACATCCACTTTAATCTCAAAGTCTTCCAAAGGAGAAGCTGGGCTTCTTCTAGCACAGGTTTCCTCTGTGACCCTGGGGTAATCACTTCATCTGGGTTTTTGTTGTTCCTTCTGGTTGATGCCACAAGCTCTGTGCTGTCCCAGAGTGTCGGTGTGGCACAGACTAAACCCTCCTGTGTCTGATAGCTCAGGGACAGCACATACAAATGAGGTTTTTGATAACATGGAGCATGAGCACAGCAAACTCACATCAGAGATCCTCATCAGTAAAAGGTACCTGTTAGGTTTTGCTGTCACTTGCTCAGGACAGATGTGGCTTCCTGGAGCAGTTTGGTGTGTGACCAGCTCATAGTACTTGAGCTGTACTTGTCCCGCAGAAATGTTTTTTGATGGGACCCAGAGGCTGACAAAAAGCAATTGAAGACTAATATTGAAGACTAATATTTAGCCACTTAGAACCTTTTGGCTATTTTGGTAATTCATTTGCATCTCTCTTTCTCCCACTGCAAAATGGGGAGATTTAAACTCCTCAAATCCGACAACTATTAGAAGGCTTAGTACTTCGAGATGGATGCTTTGAGATCTACAGTTGAGTGGCATTGTTTTCATGCAGGGTATTAATATCTTTCATTATTATTAAATGTCTTTGGATGACTAGGCTATATTCTTTGTACTCTTAATGTCTATTATCCAAATGTCCTTTATTCAGAACTGAGGAATGTCTCACACTGTTACTGCATTATAGGGAAGCACATAGTGTTTCATATTATTTATACTGTTACCCAGCAATTTATTAACAGGCATTTTTCATTTTCCCCCCTCAGTATGTAGTTTATCCAACACTGAATAGGAGTTTCAGAGCCCTGAGCTTTCGATAGTTACAGTTTTCATCAGGTCATAAATTTTTTGCAATGGAAATTTGTCCCTAATCAGTCCAGTTGAGTATCTGTTTGCTCAGTTTGTAACATTGCAGGCTGTTGATTCTGCTTTGGTGTTAAGTAAAAATAAAAAGAGAGGTTTTCGGAGTTTTAAAAAGTTCTCCATTCCCACCAAAACCCTCTCACTGGGTTGCTGATGATGTTCTGAATGTTAGTGACTACAGAAAGGTTCAGTCAGCAGATTTAGAACCCTCCCTGTGCTGTTTTTAATTTTGTTGACAAATAAACAAAAGGAAGATGAATCCTAGATGTGGGATAAGAGTTGATAAAACTACATGCCTTTTAGAAGAAAAAAAAATCCAACTGGATAATTCAGCTTGAATAAACTTGGAATAAATGTTTGAATCACAGGGAAGAGGTCTGTTTTCCATGTGAATTTGCTGGCAATATTTAACTTAGCTGCTGTAAAAATGACTCAGCTTTGCTGTTGTCACACCCTGAGCGAAGAAGAAGAGAGCAGCTTTAAAACATCAGCTAATTGCCAGAAGGGCCAGGTTTAAAAGGGAAATAAAAAGCAAAGAAAAAAAAAACCAGAAACTTGACCTTGTTTTTTCCTAGTAGGTGTTTATTTTTAATATGTTTGCTTATTTAATGCCTTCTCTTTGAATTCACTTTGGCAGACTGGGACAAATTCGGGAAGATCTGTCCCAGTTTGCCTGCAGAGCTCAGGTCTCTGGGAAGGAACAGTCACACGCCCTGATAATCTTTTAAAACACAACTTCATGGCAGCTGCAAACAAACAGCCCCAAGTGCTTTCTCCTTGTCTCAGAAGGTTCATGAATTTAAGTCTTCTTGTGTCAGTGCTGTGATGGATTTTGCTCTGGGGGGAAGCAGGACTGGGTTGTGGTGTGTGGCAGCGAGCTGGATGTCAGAAAGCCTCTCCTCTTGGACAGGGCAGACCCAGCACTGACCGTTTCAGAGGGAGCCCAGAACTTCAAAAGGGTTTGTCCCATCTGTGCTGTCTCTGAGTGGAAACACTGCACAGTTGACCTCCAGTGGATTTCACAGTACTGAATGCTGCAGCTATGCATAAAATGTGCTTGGAGAGCTCGTTTTGGCCGCCACACCTTCTAGACAGCCACTGCACCAAGCAGTGCTGCCCTTGCTGAGGCAAGAGGAGTTACATCTCATTTTTCTAATATCTGTTTCTCCTTTTTTTTTTTCCCCCCTGGCATAAATTTATCTCCACAGCAAACCACAGTCTTGCTAAAGAGAGGAAGTGGTCCATTTTTACAGGAACAGGTAACAAATGCCAAAAAGACCCTCTGCAGTAAAGTGGCTGGGCACAGATTGCAGACTTTGATAGGTGTAGTCAGCATGGAGATAAATGTAACTTTCCAGTGCGTGTAGTGAGAGATATATTTAATTTTTCCATTACAGACCAGAAAAGATCTTGGGCTGCTGAATTTTCCCTAGGAAATATTTAACCAATAATTTTATATACAAGCATACAAATATATGTGTTTGTGTGGGATCCTGTGCTCATTTTTTTTTATCTCCTGCCTGGTACATGCTGGTTACATCACCATCAGTATAGAGATCTGCAGCAGTCCCACTCAAGATTCACAGCAGTGCTATTGATGAAGGAAGCAGATCACCATCCTCAGAATATCCCATGTATGGCAGGAGCGAGGTTCTGTTGGGACACGTCACGTCATTTAGGAGAAATGCACAACAGCCTTTTTTAATCACCTTACCAGACAGTCTCAGATTTAAGTAAATATTTTTCATATTTATAGTTGATCCTTTGCCCAAGAGCAGTGGGGTTTCCTGCTTCTGCACAATTTCCAGTTGCTTGCCTTCTTCAGTACATCCCCTGACGTTGGTGTTGTTGAGGATTTCAGTTTAGTCTTCAGGGCTTATATTGAGAAATCCTTTCCTTGGCAAGAGAGGGGAGTCTGCAGAGGTTTTCCTTGCCCTTCTGAGGAGCAGTGAGGTGCCTGGAATCAGGCTGTGCCCAGAGCTGACATTTTCTGTCTCTCATTTGAGCACAGAGCTCCCCAGCTGATTCCGAACTGAAAAGAATTGGGTTGATCACTGTGTTCTGCACATTTGGCATCATAGACCTTTGGCATCAAAGAAAAAAGCTTTCCTAGGAAGATAGTGGGGATGATTAAGTATCAGTTGCGGAGGAAATCCCCTCTCTTTTTGGTATTGCTGTCAGGCTTTCTTTCACTTAATTACATTTTCAGTGCAGAGTCCTGAGCCAAGTAAACCCCTGACGTAACTCCCCTGACATCAGGTCACTAGTCCCAGGATTTATTTGGTCCACTGTCCTCAAGTCAGATGAAAGGGCTGATCCCCCAACTGGCAGCACTCAGGTGGAAGAGACACTGTCAGTCCTTGGCTGTGGATGGGAAAAAGGCTTGAGTGGGAAGGAGGCACTGATTGCTGAGATTCAGAAAGCTGCCTTGGAGGCAGGACACCAATCCTGCAGCCTTCACAGCAGATGCTGGATTTCACAATCTCGTCTGTGGTTTGGGGAGGCACTGTCTGAATTCTGCAGGTATCTTTGTATCACGATAAATGCCCTGAGGCCACGGCTCTGCCTTTTTGAGGGAAAGGATACACAGCAATCTAGTTGCAAAACAGAGATGGGTATCAGTCTGCAAAGAGAAGCAGCAGAGACACAGTGTCCTGCTTGCACCCCATAAAAATAGGCTGTAGGTCTTGTTATTACTGCCTTGGTTATGTACTCAAGGACAAGTGATTTTTTTCCCGGACCCAGGGATTTGTGGTGTGTGTTGCAGGTGAGAGGAGCCACAGAAAACTACATGTAGAATTTAAAACAAGAGTTTGTAAGCAGGAAGCTGTTAAGGCTTGGAAAATCAAGGGTAAAGCAGTTTACTGTTTAGTGTCAGTGTGAAGCTTTGCAGTGTAACTCTCTTTGAATATTGTGTATTTTGCAGTAGCAGTGGGTACTCTGCTTAATTTGATGTCTTGTTGCTGCTAGCTTGGTGTGATGGTGAGTGTAGCTTTAAACAAACAGCTTGTGCTTTTTGCCTTGCTTTCCCCATGATACGATGGGTGTAATATTTCCATTCATATTTTCAGGGCTGTCCTGAGGCCTCGCTAGGGAAGATTTAAAAAGCACTGTGTCTGCACTAAGTACAATTGCTGCCAATAAGTGCAACTGTTGGTGCTTACCCTTTGTTCCATTCTCCTACACATTTGAACAGTCTGATCTGCATTACTTGGAGTTCTGAGTCTCAAATAACCATTTGAGATAGACCTTTGTTTCTCTTTTATTTCTCTCCCTTCCCAAAATATATTCCTTTTCATTTTAGATCTGGGGATTAAAATCTTCAGAGCTAAATACTGGGCATTGGAAAGCAAATTAATTTGCTGTCGGGTCCTTGCTGCCTCCTGGTGGAGAATTAATGATCATTCCATTGAGGCTGTTTTGGGGATGAGTTACGTCAAAAATAACAAGTTTATGAAAACGTTTTGGGAAAAGCACTTTACAAATGTATATTTTGGAACACAGATCGGAATGGAATGAGGTGATCTTGAACATGAGGCCTTCGGTTGTTTCCTTGAATTGATGACCACTGTGTGTTAATGTTTTCTTCTGTCCAAGCTCAAGCCTGAATAAGTAGTGATGCCTTTCACAACAACTTCTGTTTTTTCTCAAAAGAGGATAAAATTACTTCCTCTGTCTTGCTGTCAAAAGCAGCAGAACATTGTCTAGAAAGGAGGCAACTGCCAATATCATGTCTCTCAGAAACTAAAATGTCTTCCTGAATGATCCTGAGGAAATTTCTAGTGCTTAGAAATGGTTTACAGGAGGTGTTTGCCTTCCCCTGCCTTTCCCAGGTGTTCCTTTGCAAAACCTAAACCTTCCCCAAAACAGTTTGGCTGCTTGTTGTTGGAAGGTTTAAGGTGGAAGAGTGGTGTCTGGGCATATATTAATGACTACAGCATTAATGACTACAGGCCTCTTTCTGAAAAGTCATTTCCACACTCAGCAGATCTGTCCCTCTCCTCTCTACAGATGCACAGGGAATGTTCCATCAGTGTGTCAGAGGCTTCCTGATCCACTGGGCTCCTCAGGGCTCTGTTGGAGCTTCTGTTGGTGTCCAGAGTCCCCTGGAGCTGTGGACAGCAACGCAGACCGTGTCCAAGAGGCAGAGTGGGATTCTGTCAGTCTGGATTCAGAATGGTTTCCATAATCTGTCCATAATGTGCTGCTGGTGTAGGGTGGGGATGTGTCCTGTGGGACATCAAGCCCCGTGAAAACTCGCCATTAGGGCTGGGGCATGCTGGTCTCAGGCAAGTGGCTTGCTGGAGCTGGGGTATGGACAGGGAAAGAAGTCCAGGCCCCCTGCTTGCACGTGATCCTGGTCTTTGGAGTGAGATCATGGAGCAGATACAGCAGGAGCTGCTGATGTCCAGCCATGATTTCATCTCTGAGTCAGTTTAATTCCTAGAAGCAGATTGGAAAGTGAGCAAAATGTTTATGGTCTGTGCTCTGCTCTGCCAGATTCCCGGTGGTGTAAGACAGGCCGAGAGCAACTGGGATTTCACTAATGTGGTTTTCTCTTCTTTCTTTGACATGTGCAGGCTTTGTGTGTGAACTGGTCAAATCTCAAACTGCCCTGGGTGGATCTAGACTGGCTGATAGATATCTCCTGTCAGATAACTGAGCTTGATCTCTCTGCCAACTGCCTGGTCTCCCTTCCATCCGTGATCCCATGGGGCCTGATAAACCTCAGGAAGCTCAGCCTGGCTGACAATCAGCTGACAGAGTTACCCAGTGTACAGTCATCTGATGAAATCATATGTACAAGGTGTGTGCCCTGGCTGCCTGCAGCAAACTGAACCCCTATGGAGAGCAGGTTCAAATGAGTCCGCGTGCTTGTGTGAAACTGTGTGAGTGAAGAGCGTATTGCAGGAGCTTCTTGGTTTATTTTCTGTCTGCTGCAAGGTTTAACTTAGGATTTGCCCTTTCGTGTTCTCAGTATTTCCAAGTTAGTTGTCATCAGGACAATTGTAGGGACTTTTATTCCTGTATGGTCTCATGTTGCCTCTGGTTTTCTCCGGTTCTGGTGAGCCCCATTCCTCTAAGACTTAAACCTGAGCTGACTCAGACTGACATTTACTGGCTGATATCAATGATCTGGTCTCCTGTCTATCCAGATCACTTCACTCCCTGGAAGGGTTAATTTTCTAATTAGGGCTTTATGCTTTGCCTTGTGAAGCACATTTCAGCTGCTCTCATTCAGAACTAAAGCTGTCCTGATAAAAAAAGATGTCTATGGCAACAGGATTCTTTGCTAGCATTTCACTGATGCCTGACTGAGTATGTTCTGTACTCACAGGTTACTTGAGGTCGATGTATCCAGCAACAGGCTCTCTACTCTGCCTACTGGATTCCTACATCTTAAAAACCTTAAAAAACTCATCGCTTCCAAAAACTATATGGAGAAGTTATTTGACGAGGAAAACAGTACGTACAGTCCAGTATTTTGCTTACATTTCAAGGATGAGCTGCAGAGGAGAACCCCAAACTGGTATAACTGGAACTTAAAACCAGTATTAGGTGGAGATGCTCAGCGTCTCTAAGTCCTTTGTCTGAAGTACATGAAAAGGCCTGGTTGTTCTTTAGCCCTCATGAAATCCTCTGGCTTTTATCTAACAAGTAATTGTTGTCACTTTTGCTGGATCAGAGTGCTGTCTTGCTTATACCAAGTCCCCAATGTTTCATGTTTTCTAGCAACTAATTGGATTGGTTTAAGGAAGCTGCAGGAGTTTGATGTCTCTGACAACAGGTTGGTGGAACTTCCAACAGTTTTTCTATACTGCTTCAAGTCCCTAAACACACTGAATGTTTCCAGAAATCAACTGAAAGTGTTTCCAGATCCTTGGGCCTGTCCCTTGGTAAGTTGAACTGTTCTGACAGAGTCAGAGGCTGAAAAAGCTGTTGAAACAATGCAAAAAATATAATGTGGTGTATAAAACTATAATGTAGGACAGCTATATTGACCCATCACTGTGATTTCACTCCTCATTGTTTTAACGGGATACTCTGGTGAAGTGCTTGTTTATAGTTAAAAAGCAAATGTGGATGATTTTCAAAATGATTTTTGAAATACTTTTTGCCCACCAAAGAATTTGCCCATCAATTGAGTGTATCTCCTTAGTGAATCCCATGTGCCTGCGTGCCCAATAATTTATCTAGATCAAAATCTTTAAAAGAAATTACCTAGAATGAATTTATTAATGCCTTTAATATGTGACAGCTTATCTAACTCATTATTTAAAGGGATTATTACTGCTCTGTAAGTGTGTTTTCTTTTATATTTTCTAGAAATGTTGTAAGGCATCTAGAAACTCTCTGGAATTCCTACCTGATGCGTTGACTATTTTCTGGAAAAATCACCTGAGAGAAGTGGATTTTTCTGAGAATTCACTAAAAGAAGTTCCACCAGGACTCTTCCAGCTTGAAGTAAGTGTAATTTCTTCATACTTCACAGTATTTCTCCTAGTCCTGACTCAGACCTCGAGGTCATAGCAGTGGCTGCTGGTTGAGGTGGGGAACCACGTGCAGTTTTGATTTAGTGCAACTGCAGAGGGTCTCTGAGCAGCCTGGAACCACCTGAATCACTACATTCAGGCCCTCATCTAATGTGGGCAAGACACAAATCCATAGTTTTACATCACAATTCTTAAGAATTTGTGGTTTCACGTGGTTTTGACATGAAAACAAGGCAGAACTTGAGGTTTTCCTCCAAGCTTCCCATCCAGATTGTGAAACTGAGGGTCGTAGAGAGAAAAACAGAGGTGAATCTTTGTGCAGAAGTTTCATGCTTTTCACCGCTGGCCTCTGTGGGAAGGTTGCAGAAATGATGGATCAGTTTGGATCAGTTTGGATCTCAGGAGTCTTCTGTCAAGGTGCATTTACTCCTACTGGAACACGAGTACTGAGGGTTGAACTCCTCGGTTCTCATTATTGTTCCCGGCAGATTTGGCTTTGCTCTCTGGGAGCCATTTGTTTTCAATTGGCGTTTCTCCCGAAACAGAATGAATCCTATGGACTATTGTCTCTGAAACTTGGGTTTTGTGGATGCATTAAGAATCATCCCAGTGGGTGGGAGCCACCATGACTGGTATTAAACACTAGGTGGTGCTTTGAGGGCACAGTTTTTGGGTGCTGTTGCTCAGAGGCGGCTGATGGGTGCAAAGGGCACCAATAAAGAGGGTCAGAGACCTCAGTGCCCTGTTGATGGTCTGTTTTCAAAGTTAGCGAGCTTTGGCTGCCCTAAATTGTCTCAGTTTTTGTCCATACCTCTTCATAAAAGAATTAAATAGCAGATATTTTCAGTCCCCTGAGGGATGGAGCATTGTGAGCAAACAGAAGGTGAAAGCCCATGCCTAGGTGAGCTCTGGCTTGGCTTGGTTGTAGAGTTTGTGCTGGTGAATAGAGCTGCAGTCACACTCCAGCCCTCTCCAGAAGCAGATGTGGGAAGGGGAGGAAATGGGTCTACATGTTCCTACATATAATGTATTATTGTTATTAGGAACAGCAGTGAACTGTCTTCTCCTTGGGAAAAGCGGAAAGCAGGGGAGGCCTGTGACTTGAAAGCATATCTCTGACCTAGACTGGTGGGACTTGTAGTTTAGCACTGCCCTTTGCATGGTTTGTGGAGGAGTCTTAAGACTGGGACCAGGGAAGCAGAAGCCTCCTCAGCTTTCCTGGCTGTTGCCTTCTAAAGGAACCAGCCCTGTGTTCTCCAAATCAGGTCTTAGCTCTCTAGACTAGTTAAGGCATCTGACCCTCCCTGGGTGGAATTATTCAAGTAAGACTCTGGTCAGCTTTTCCACATCATGAGCTGACTGAGGCACTGTAATCTGGACGCTGCAGTTCCTTTCCTCAGGTATAATGTAACACCCTTTTTGCAGCACCTTGTGGCAGCAGGTTTGAAGGAAGGTTGTCTGCCACTGCCACTGTGTTCCTTCTGGAGGCCCCTTTCTCATCTTGTGAGGCAGCAAAAATGGAGAAGTTAGAGATGAGAGAGAAGAGGCAATTCCTAAACAAGGACTAGACATCTCCAGAAGTACAGTCATGGAGAACCAGAGCCAGTTGAAAGTCACTAATTTTCACTATGGAGACAGCACATAAGCATTGGATAGAATCTCACGAGGCTCTCAGCTCCCTGGAGAGCGGCCTTTGTCAGCGTTTGGGGGGACACATAACACGGATACAGCTGACTGAGAATGAAGCACCCCAGCTAGACCACACAGGACCGAGTCTGTGCTAATTGTGGAACATGTAGCCTCCCCTTCCTCCCATCCCCTGCTAAGGGATGTTTTGGGTAGAAGTCTGAGGCATTGTCACTGCACAGGCCCATGCTGGTACTTGGAGAGAGCTCCACACAAGGCGCCAAGGGTGGGCTGGGCCTTCCTTCCAAAGGGAGGTTGAGCCAGTGGAAGACTAATGATGGTAAAAGCATTGGCTGTCAGGACTCAGTTTTTCAAGCCTTTCCTCCAGTGGCTCACTCTGCCTGTCTGCAGTTCTTTATTTTGCTCCACCTTTCCCAAATCCCAGCAAGGCCCCGTGCTGCTCCTCTCGAATCACTAGAGGGAGCATTTTGCATGATAATTCCCATTCCAGCAACTGCTGGTTGTCCATCGTCTCTGTCACGTGGATACCTCATATTTTTCCAATCTAAGAAAAGGGGAGTAAGGCCAACAAACTTTGTGAGACATTGTTAATCCTGCTTGATGAAAAGGGACATAAACCTTTATTATTATGTGGAACACATCAAACATTTAACACACTTGAAGCTGAAGTCTCTGCTGGTAAAACATGATTCCCATGGGGTATAATTCATTAATAGTGTTGTACTTGTGGCACGAGATAATTCAGCTGACATTATAGTTATCTCAGTTTTCATGGGGGGGAACTTGCAGAGTAAACTTGGTTGGAAGCTCTACATAGAAGAGTGTTTTTCAATGGAAAATTGGATTTTCAACCAAATGAAAATGATCATTTGAGCCTCAGCATTATTAAGGACAGATGGAAGAGCATAAACTTCACAAATCTGAATGGGAACTGCATTTTTTTTTTTCTTTTGTATTTCATTTAAGTGTAAAGGAGAGCTCATGTTTAACCTTATTCATGGTATTTCCAGCTGAATCCTGTCTGTATGGTGTTAACTGTACAGTGTCAGTCAGCTTCACTTGGCTTTAAAATTTCTGTCTTTGGTGGGAGGGGGAAAAAAGCTAGATGGGTAACTTGTATAGATCTTGCAAAGCTAATATAAATCTTTTGCACTTTAATAGAGATGTAATAAAAAAGCAATTAAAATCTTTCCTTGTGTGAAGCAGTTCATGTTTTGCATCTTGATTTTATTCACACACAACAGGTGTAAGCCCACCCTGAACACCAGTTTGCACACACACACACATATATATATAATCCTATCCATATGTGGCATGCTGTGTTGGTAAATCATACTGTTCTTTTCCATTTGGAAAGGTTTCCTCACTTAAAGTAAAATGTCCTCTTGCATGGGTTGTTTCCAAGTGCATCTGTCAGCAAGTCAACTAATAATCTCCCAGAGCTAAGAGTGGTGCTGCTCCGTGCAGAATATGCTTGCTGGGGACAAGAAGGAAATGTTTGCATGCTGGGCAGCACGGACAGGATGTTCTGATGAATAAGATGTACTTTCTTGGTGTTTCTGTTATTTAATAGCCACACTAAAAAAGCTCTTTCTGTGTGTTTGGTGCACTCTGCCTTCTAACTCCAGGCTATTTCTCTTTTTAGGCTCTGGTGTCCCTGAAGCTGCTGGGAAATCAGTTAGTTACATTGCCTTCGCAGGAGAAGTGGAATTGCAAACAACTTAAATCATTGGATCTTTCAAAAAACCAACTTGGGAAGTAAGTGTTTCTTTCAAAATTTTGGCTGAGAAAACAAAAGCTGAAGAAATAATAGCAAACCCAATCCCTCGTGTAACACAAAGGGTGTCAGGAGAGAATTAATCACCTGCATAGAAGGCATTGATATCCACATACCATGTCCCTCAGTATATTGTGTGTCTGTGACAGTGATGAATTATCCTTTGCTGATTCTTTGGGCAGTTAGCACACTATATCATTTATTAAGTGGATAGATTACTGATAATGGCACTTTAATTTCAGAGCATGTAGGAATTTCTTTAACCCAGTATGTGGTTCATCACTACAAATACCAGTTTGTGGGAAGCAGATCTTAACCATAAACCATCTGGCTGAACTGCAGTTTGTAGTTAGTCTGGGAGTATTGTTTTTAAAAAAATGAAAAATCTTTGGTTTTTAAATGGAAGTGTAACCAGCTGCAAGTTTGTAAAGAAGATTTCCAACCTGAAGGATTCCATGATTCTAAGACTGATGTTAAAAAGGTCACCCAATAAAAGAGCGATGTTCTTCTGTTTAGAAATTCCGATAGGGATGTTTAACATAGAGAGTTAAAGGTCTCTCACCTTCTGCAAAACTGCACTGGGTTGTGTCACACTGATATCTCCTCACTTGGGTGCCTGTCCAACACATTTTTTGGAGCCTTTAGGAGCTGCTGTGTCAGTTACAAAAGGCTGATTGAGGTTTTCTGAATGCCTCAGTGCCTTTCCAGAGTCATGTTGGTGGGTCATCTTGTCAGAGACCCTCTGGTGAGGGCAGGGAATGGCAGCAGGTTGGTTCTCCAGCGCTTCTTGTGGAGCTTCTTCAATCTGCTGTCTGACAGCCCACTTAACCTTGACACCCATAAAGCTGGGGGTCAAGTGCTCTCGCCGTGGGAGCTGAAAGTGCTGCCTTGAGGAGCTCTGTTGATTTGCCAGGAGAAAACCACTGGGCCTGGACAAGTGTTGGTGGAGTCTGGCTCTGTGATTGCACAGCAGGTTTCAATCCCACCTCTCCAGGTGGGAACCCATAAGAGCTGTGCTGTGGATCAACAGCCTTAATGGGGCCAGACTGTGCATCATGTAGCATCCTGGGCATGCAGCTCAACACATTGTCCAAGCTTGTTTTTCCATCTCTCCCATTTTTTTGGCCCACAGGAGTGACGAGGCATTTAAAACGAAGCGGATTCCCTTTTTCACCACGAAGAACAGGGTGCGTGGTGGCCCAGAGACAGGTAAGGGGGATGTGGGGAGGTGAGTGCTGAGAGTGCCAGGTGAGCTGGGAAGCACCAGGAATCTGTGGAGTTTGTTTGGAGGGAAATCAGTGTATATTCATCTGGGATTTTAAATGCAGCAGCATTTAATTGAGAGGAAATACGTTTAGAGAAAATGTTTCTAAAGAAATGGTGCAGCTGGTTGGTACCAGCTATATAGAAAGACGAAAAATGAGTGAAACCAGTTTCTTTCACAGAGCTTTTGTTCTTTTCATGAAGGTTATGCTTTGTAGCCAGAGTTCTGACTGGTATGTTGAAGGGAAGTTAACCCATAATTACCTCTGTTACTCTTAGGGTTGTTTCTGTTCCTGACTTTGTAAATGGCACGTTTCCCCCTGCCTCTGATTTGCACCCACAGTTTGGGGCAGAGCAGAAGAAATGCTCTGGATTAGTGCACGTGAAATCGCAGAGAGAACAAAGGGATATCTTCAGATATTGCACTGCTTCCTGATCTCTGTGGGATTTGTCTCCATTTCTTTTGTTTACTTGGTTTGCTTTAAAGCACTTAGAGAGCTTTCTCGATCTGGCTGCCTCTAGAATGCCTGGCTCTAAAGCATTGCTTGCCAACTGCAGAGTGGGATAGAACCAATACCTCCCTGAACACATCCGAGCAGCCCTGAGCTGCTCATGGGAGGGAGAGACCCCTGCAGCAAATGCTTTCCTGGTTTCCCCTGAAAATCATGTGTGATCTCAATTAAAGTTGGTAAATGCAGCAAGTACAGCCATGGCTGTAGGTTAGGGCTCGAGATCCTCACCTCCAATCCACTCATCTGGGAGTCAGAGGCTCTACCTGGACCTCCAGGCAAAGCTAATCCTACTCATTTTATTGTCCATGGAAGTGGAGGCTGCTGTGCAGCAAAGTGTATGTGAACCCCAAGGAGGAGCAGAGGTTGGTTTGCTCTGTGCCACAAGTAGGAAATGCAAATAGAAATGCTGTGACATTGGTGAAATCCTGAACATGGAACAACTAGAAAAGGAGTCTGAATCTTGTGAATCTGTGGAGTCTGACATATCCTCAGAGCTCCTCTATGAAGTGCTACAGCAGCATGTAAAAATGGGGAGAGGAAGACAGGAGCAGCAGGCAAAGGCAACTAAAACCAGCTTTAGGAAGGGAATTGCTGTCCTAATAGAAAAGTCTACATGCTGCAAACTCAGCATAACCCCCTGCATGAAGGAGGAGAGGATGGACTCTGCATTAGTAGCATTTGAAAACCTTGGCATGTCATACCCTGGTGCAACTTAGAGCTACCTCAGGTGGGCTCAGGTTGCAGGAGGGCACAGAGTAGCCCACCTGGCTGGTGCCATGGTTGAATAGCCACAGAGACAGAGCAAAGCCAGCTCATCCTCTTCTCTCTGTTCCTCTGCCAAGTATAGCTTGGTGAGACTAGAGGATGTGGCCAAGAATTTAAAGAACATCAAGAGAAAACAGAAGCTGGAGTACATCAGCTGCTCCCAGAAGTCTCCTGCGGGGGGGGGGGGGGGGG
>VYXB01002195.1:216499-335214 GCA_013397135.1 Pachyramphus minor
CAGGTTTTCATCTGATTTACCAACAAAGCTGTTTACTTAAGTCTAGATTATTTTAAGAGAATAATTTATGGATGCTCACTGTACTTGATTGATAAATCTCAGAATAACTTCTTGCACACGCATGCGGCGTTGGTGGTGTTTACTCATCCAAAAATATATTTTCAAGATGGGATTTGTTTTAATTTTTCTGCAGTTCTTTAAAAGAAAATTTGAGCTCAAGCCAGAGAAATCATAAATAACTCATGAATAAATAATTACAATTCATAAACACCTCGAGCTTGCTTCCAGTATAGTACACCCCTTCCCACCTGGGACTCCTTGGTGAATTCAGACTCTTGCTGCTATTTTAGGTGGTTGCTGCTACGTGTCCAAATCTGTCTGTGCCTAGGTGCAAACTGGAGAGGAACAATGAAAAGTTTAAGTCCAGCGATGAGCCAGAAAGGAAGTGAATTGCATCCATGAATAAGCCTGCTGTTCTCCTAAAAATAATCCCAAAGATGATTTTTTATTTGAAAACTCAAAGGCGGACTGTGACACTCTGCCCACACCAGGCAGTCCTGTCACGTATATGAAATACCCCTGCAGACAGTGAGACTCTATCTTACTCCTTTTCTGATCACAGCTCAGGCTGGAAATGCTGTTAATATTAGAACTGGGGAATTTTTCTCCTGAGAAAACCTCTTCCATTTTCTTTTCTTTTTTTTTTTTTTTTGCTAAGTCTAGTTACAGTTCCTTAACTCTTCTCCATAAGCAAAGGAGATCTGGGTGGAAGTGGAACTGTCCTGTCCTTGAGGAAGGCAGAGTTTCACATCTCAGGGAGTTGCTTTGCTCATCCATGGAGGCAGCAGGTGGTGCTGGTTGTACTTTCCTAATTAGACTCAAAATCTACCCAGTTTTCCTTGACTTCAGGATGCTCCTTGGCAGATAAATGTGACACTCTTAATGCAGCAACACAATTCATGGCAGCTTTTTGTGCCACTATCCCAGGAGCAATTTGTGGAGTGAAATGATGCTCTTTGGAACCAGCTGAACTTCCCTTTGTTTGAACCTCTCCAGCAGCAGCAGCTCAGCCGTGCAGTTGTTGCTATTATTACTTGGGTTGCTCCCAAAATACGCAATCTGGTGCTCAGACATGGAGAGAGTCTGACGTGCCCTGAGTCCTCGCAGAGTAAAACAGAACAGAGGGGTAAACGTGAGTGTGTTTTAGAGACAGCATATATCAGTCTGTCAGCTGCAGTTTGGGTTTTCTTCTCTGTTGTTGTTGACTTTGATCCACCATAAATTACTCCAGGATGCAACGTGGGGGCCTGGCCATTAATTCTGCCTGGCTTCTGGCCTTTCTCAGGCAATATGGAAAAAACATGTGGAGAACCAGTTGTGCCACTGCTGTGCCCTTTCAGTGCCATGTTGAGAACCAGTTGTGCCCTCCATATGCCTTTTCAGTGCCAGCTGTTGGGCTGGAACAGGGGCAGTTCACAAGATATTGCCATCTATTCAACAGTGCCACTTGTCCCCTGATGTATAGTCATTTTGGCAGTCTTGGAGTTCCTCCCTCACACCCCAGAAGCCCTGAACACTGTCACCTTCAAACACAGGCATCACCATGATATTAAAACATTGAGATGTGAACACTGATGTTTGATTGTCACTGAAGGCCATTTGCTTTCCTGCTCTTACTTCATGGTGGTCCCTGCCAATGAACGTGACCTCACGTCCTGCCTACAAAGTTCAGGTGAAGCTCTTAGTTCAGAGCCTTGTTGCTTGTTTGTTGCTTTTCTAAAGGTGCAATTTGTTTCCTGTCTTGTTCCAGGTCCTTTTTTGGAGTTTCCAGCGTTTCTGAGTGATTCTCTGGAGGTTCTTTATCTGAACGACAATCAGCTGGACTCTGTCCCGCAGTCCGTTTGCCTTCTGAAAGGTTTAACAGAACTTTATTTAGGAAAGTAAGTCTGTGTCCTGGAAAAGCTTTGCAGTGTTATTCCCATGTTGTTTTAGTGACCAGTCTTCTGTGGAGCCCCACCCCAGATGTCCAGTGCTTTTGAAATCAAAAAGCTGGAAATAGTAAGCCCCTTGTTAGAACTGGGCCCTGTTAGAACGTTTGCTTTAGATAAGGAGGAGGCTGGTCTTTTGAATTGGGGAAGATGATCTAATGCTTTGAACACAGGCCTGGGAATCTAATGTGCCTCTAGTTCATTCTGGCCTTTTGCTGTCTGTTTCTGTAGTGTTAGATTCAATAACTCATCATTTTTGCCTTTATTTCCTCAACTATTCAGTAAAGATGATTACATCTGTCTGCCACAGACGATAGATTGAGGTTATACATCACTTTTAAGATGGAAATTGCTATTAAAGTGCTGAGTAGTCTTATTAAAATGTTAATGGAAGAGTTCTGTGAGGAGAGAACAGTGTAATGTGAGAGTCCGTGAGAGCAGCTACTTACACACAAAGCCTGGTTGTTGGTAGATTTATTTGTTTTTGTACAGTAACCCTGGTATCCGAGAGCTTCCTCCAGAACTTGGACAGCTGGCTAATCTCTGGCAGCTGGATATCGAGGAACTAAATATCAGTAACGTTCCTGCGGAGATCAGAAAAGAGGGTAAGGCTGATCCTGTGTATTTTTTATTAAACTCACTGAACATCTAATGAAAATCTCTTAATGGTCAAGAACAGGAACAGTGTGTGCCTGAGCCCTTGTTGCAGCTATCTGGAATTGCACAGGGAAACCTACTCCTATTTGCAAGTTTGGTAATCACTGCTAAGCTCTGGCTGTATGATCAGTTTAAGATAGATCACATGTTAAAATGATGACTTATAAATGCAGTATTTCATTTGCAATATGCAGGCCAGATAAATTCCATGGCTTGCTTCCTCAGTGTGTATATTTTAGGGTATTTAGATGGTCTTTCTAAAGACTGAAAATGTTTAGGATCACCAGTCACAGTCCCATTGAAGGGACTTTATTGTGAGCTGCTAGGTTTTTGGATCTATTACAATACTGTTTTCTTTTTTGTGCCTTTTAATCAGAAAATCCTGTGGGAACAAAGTTATTAGGAATTATTCCTTCTCCAGCAGTATACTGTTGAAGCCTAAATCTAATTTTAACTGGAAACATAAAAGTAGAAGGAAAAACTGAGTATTTTCCAATACTAAATTAGTATTTTATGTTTCCTTTCAGCTTCTGGAGCATGTGAGCCCCAGCATTTGTTTCTCCTTACAGTGCTCCATTGTGGAGCCTCAGAGCAATGACCTTTTTCTGGGGTCTCTGTCTCAGGTTTGTCCGCTGGAGGTTTCTTTGTTTATTCTCCGGGTTGTCTCAGCCCACAGCGAAACTGCAGGGAAAATATTAACTCAGCTGATGTGTCTGCAGCAGCAGGTTTTGTGACTGCAAACCCCAGATAAAGGCCATTCCCTTCCTCCCCACAGGCCCCAAAACGGTGCTGGCGTATTTGCGAGCGCAGCTGCGCAAGGCGGAGAAGTGCAAGCTCATGAAGATGATCGTCATCGGCCCTCCACGACAGGGAAAGTCCACGCTGGTGGAGATCCTGCAGACAGGGAAGGTCCCCCAGATGATGCACAGCGATGCCACCATACGGACGACAAAATGGGAGCTCCCCAAGCCAGTGGGACACAAGGCAAAGGTGAAAAACAATCAAAGATCTTTATCCTTCAGGGAGGTGTTTGAGCCCTGCAGTGTCTGTTTTTTGGGCTGAAAATGTGAGCCTTTTTACAAAAAAACCAGTTTCCATTACCTCACAACCGCCGTGATTTTAGACTCATCACAATTCCTGTTTCATATCCAGTTTTTTCTAGAGGACAGTTCTGTTTTCCTGAGCACTCCACTTTGTATTCTAAGGAGAGAGAGTGTGCGTAGACTCTTGTGCCAAAATTCTGGCTCTCCCAGCTCGGGTGGCCTTTGGACACTAATTCTGAGAGAACATTTAAACCAGCTTGTTTTAAAACAGCAAACTGTCCTTTCATTTGGGGCCAGAAAATGGGGCAACAGTACCTAAAGCTGGAGTCCCTTGATATCAGAACTATCCTAGGTGGGGAAGATAGGTGGAAGGTGGGATGCCTGACCTCTGCTCTGATCCAGGGATGTCAAAGGCATACCTTAAACACCCAGATCTCAGATGGCTCCTTCAGGGAGTGTGTCAACCCATACTGAACTCATCTGGAGAGCACTGAATTCATCCAGGCATTTTAGGTGGCCCTGTCCACCACCTCCGTGGTAGCCCAAGGATTAGAGCCTGCAGAATTGGTTCTGAGATCTTGTCAGAGCTGAGGGGTTGCAAATGCATCTCATCCCAGATGAGAGCCATGACCACCAGACAGTTTTGGAATGGGAGAAGGAGCCTGCTGAGTTCAGCTATTCTACAGCAAAGAGTGCCAGGCCAGAGACAGAAAGAAAAGAGCAAGCACAGGCCAGCTCCTTAAAGGGAAGACATTGGTGGGAGAAGGGATTTGTGTGTTTTGTGTTGAAGAGTAATTGAATAAAATAAAAACATAGACAGCATCAGAGACCTGGAGTGCGATCAAGATGCTGAACAGGCTTTTGTCCCTACCTTTGAGTCTCTGTCTCCACACACGCACTCACAGCTGAAGGTCTTTTGGATGAACAAAGCAGCCCTTGTGCTAGTTAAGGCTTGGTTTAAACAATATGGAAGTTCTTCCAGCTGTTTCTGGGAGACTTCACACTGGGACTCTGCTGGGAGATCAGAGCCCTGCTGAGACACTTGCTGAAACCTCATAGAGTAACTTGTTGTGTGGGACCAGACAGTACTTGGACCCAGACCCCTAAACAGCCCACTCGGTGTGATGTGATGCTCTGAGGATGGTAACTGAATTTTCTGCTCAGTCACAGGCCTCTTGTCCCCAGGGCCAAGTGCTTTAGGGACAGAGCTTCCAAGGTATATAGGTGCTTCCTACTGCAGCTGGGAGCCTGAATGCCATTCAAGCAGAGAGCCATGCTCCCTCTTATTGCTGTCACAGGGCTGCACGGAGGAATGGATGCAGAGATACTTGGAAGAGAGCCAGAGCTGGGGAGGCCTCCACTTACATATTCCCCCAGAAATCAGTGAGTCTGGTTTACAGTAACTGTGATTCTGGCCCATCTCTGGCGTGGCACACACGTCAGAAGCCTCAGAGCAACATGTAGGAGGTGTTTATGAAAGGCCTGAGAAGTTTCCCATCCCCTGAGCATCCCTCTTCTGCTTGGCTCGGTTCAGTCTGAGCTCAGTGGAAGTGATTTCAGCAGGGGTTTCCTGTTCCCCGTGGCAGTGGCTGATAAGTAGCTTCACCAGTCCTGTCAAGCGTGGCACAGACAAGGATGAAACAGTTTCTATTCCAGATGCAGTGAAATACAGTGCTCAGAATGAGCCCCTTGTTTGTACTGGAGAATCCCCAGCATTAACTGGAGATTTACCAGCATCAAGGGCACCTCTATGGTTTTAGCAGCGAGTAATTAGTCTTGATTTCCTGTGGGGAAGTGGTAGCCATGCTTAACAATTGCTTGTTGATTTATCTTTCCTGGAGGCACAATTAGGACATTGAACCCCTTCTTGTGTCATACATTATGCAGGCGTAGGTTTATACTTCAGCTATTATCTCCCAGTGATTTACTGCCACCGTTGGATTTGAACACTTCTCTTTGTCTAAGTAGGTTGATTCAGTGGAGTTCAATGTCTGGGATATCGGAGGCCCAGCAAGCATGTCTACAGTCAATCAGTGTTTCTTCACAGACAAAGCATTGTACATAGTGGTCTGGAACTTGGCACTGGGGGAAGAAGCTGTGGCAAACTTACAGTTCTGGTTGCTGAACATTGAGGTAAGAAATCACTGGTGGGCTCTGGGGGTATCTATTTATCAAGGAGTTGGAGCTCAGCATGCAGATATGTGATATTACAGATTCTTTTTGGTCTGCTTTTAAAAAGTCCCCAGGCTATGAATTTTGCACAGCTTTTGGAATTCATTTGCCATTACGCTGTAGGCGTATCGCTATATTTAATGGTTTAAATTTATCATTTGCTTTGTTCTCCCTCACACACAGCAGAGAACGAAACAAAAGCTGATTTATAAACCCTTGCTAAGTAAGGCTGAACATACTTATTTTGGAATTAGTGTTTGACCACACTGTGCTCCGAGGGGGGTTTGAAGCATTTTCTTTCTTGTGTGGGTTAGTCACACATTAGTCTTGAGGTTATATTTTTAACACTTTAGATTCAGGTAAGCCAGAGAGTATTTCCCAGACAGGTCTCAGCCGAGACTCAGAGCTGCAGTGAATTCGTTGGCGTTGATGATTTTTATAGTAACATGGACATAATTTTTTGTAAATGTTTATTGTTTGATAATTCCCTTAACATTACACACACAAAAATGGGCTCTAAGCTGCTGCCTCTCAGAAAAGAAACATCTTGTCATTACAAAAATATTATCTTAATATATGTAATACAACGATGTAAAAAATCTAAAAGTAAAATTATGGTATTTCAAAAATATGTGATGTGCCTGTGTCCTTAATACATCCCAGCAAGCACATAGTAGCATCAGAAAAATGTACAGAGAAAAACGAACATGATGAGTAAAAGTATGGAAAAATGAGGAGGGCTCTTGTAGACTTACTGGGGTAAGGAGAAAACCACAAGGGAGTCTTTGTTCGTGGTCTTTTACAATAGATTTGGGAGAGATTAAGTGAAATAATGAGATGGTAACTTTGAAACAAACAATGGGAAGTATCCTAAACACAACAGAACCTGTGGAATTTACTGGAACTACCATGTGCTGTGGGTGTCAGAAGTTGGAAAAACAGACTGGTGGAAGAAAAATCCATCAAGTACTATTAATTCAGAGATTCTGTCTCATGCTGAGGAAGTTGGTGAGCTGTGGGCTGCTGGACAGTGGGAGAACACACCAGGGAAAATCTCGGCATGTGACCCTGTGCCTGTACTCCTCATTAACCTCCAGGCAGCACATTGAGCCAAGGGGGCTCTTTGGTCTGGCTTGGTGCAGGCACCACTCCTGTTGACTTTGGTGTCATTCTGGTTGGGAGATTTCAGCAGGAATCGTAAGAGAGAAATGGATTGACTGCAAATAAACATATACTGCTGAATATTCATCTGTAGTCAGTCATTTGGACTGGGAGTCTGACCTCTGCTTGAGCCTGTGCGATGCCGTTGCATTTGGCAGCGTGTTCCCTGGGATCTGGATACATTCCACTGTTGTAATACAGTCATGGAAGGGTTGGAAGAAACCACGAGATCATCTAATCCATTCCTTTGCTCTGATTCAGTATTAAGTAGATTTAGACTTTTCTAGCAGTTTATCTCACCTTTCTATGTGCCTCTGGTGAAAAAGTTTGTGTAACTTCCCCAGGTCTCCATTCCAGAGCATAAGGAGTCTTTTACAGGAAGTCACAGTTAGATCTGCTGGCTACAGGTTGGGATAACTTTGTCTGGGCAGACATGGTTCCCATCATTGAGCTGACTCGCAGCAACTTAATACCACAGGGCAACTCCCTTTATGTTAAACCATGGTGTAATAAACCCAAACTGACAGTTTCCTGCTCTGCAGTAGCAGCAGATGATTAAGTTGTGTTCTGCAGAACTTCTGTAATACCCAGATCGCTTGTTGCTGTTGTCAGGCTGCCACGACAGGTTGCCTCTATTTTATGTGTATACATATATAATCTGTTTTATTAATGCATGTGTCTCCCTCCTCTTAAATATTATACTTTTCACATGTCCTCACTGCATTTACCACAACGTAATCTGGATGAGATCATTGTCAATGTTTTCTTTTACAGGCCAAAGCTCCAAATTCAGTGGTGCTGGTGGTAGGAACACACCTTGATTTAATTGAAACGAAATTCCGCGTTGAGAGGATCGCAACTCTGAGGGCATATGTCTTGGCTCTGTGTCGGTCTCCCTCTGGATCCAGAGCAACTGGCTTCCCAGATATCACCTTCAAGCACCTGCAGTAAGTACTTGTGCTTTTATGAAGATCAGTCACTATTATGTCACTTAAACCATTTTGAAATACTTGATCTCCTTGGCAACGGGTCCGATTTAAGGACTCGTCAGTGTTGCATTTCATCTATTTCTGACTGAGATAATGTAGCATAATGAGAGAGAAGGTCAGTGTTGTTCAGGGGTCTGATCATGGGATCTGAGAGCTGCACGCTCCTAAGTCATGACCTTGACCAGCCTGTTTACTGCTTCTGCTTCACTCAGGTTTGTCACCGTTAAATGGTGATACAGTTTATTAGTCACAAGGAGAGAAGGTGCAGATTGACTAATTAATGCTGCAAAGAATAAGAGCGTGACTGTTACAGGGTGGGAGCCACAGGGTTTGCTATGGGGAGGCTGTGTGGGTGTTACCTGATGTGAGAACACAGCTCACATGGCAGCGTTGGCTGGACCAGGAGTGGGTCAGCCCAAACCTGTGCCAGCCGAGTTCTCCAGTGTGATTATGGAGAGCTGGTGCTGCCTGGGAGGTGGGTGTCAGTCAGGCCGTGCAGTCTGACTGCTCTCCCTCCCTTTGGCTGACAGAGAATGCCCTTGGGGAGAGGAGCTGTCTCCGGCAGGGAAAGAAGCAGATCTGTCAGCCCAGAGGTGAACATGGATGCAGCAGGCTGACACCACACAGGGTAAAATCACTACTGCCTGGGGCAAGAGCAGGTGGCAGCTGGCAAGTGAGGAGGGGCACTGCAATGTCCTCAACACTTCCCATCTGCTGCCTGGCAAAGTCATCAGCCACCTCCCACACGCTGCTCTGCAGATCCAAGCACTGTGTCGGGTATCCCAGCTGGCTCTTCCCTTAGGAGGAGTACGAGGGACCCTGGGTCAGGGTCAAAGACTGACAATGAGAGGGAGGAAGCTTTGTGTTTGTGTCATCTCAAGCCTCTTTTCCCATCACCACAGAGCATCCTAACATGATCTCAGTCATTCTGTCTCAAGGGGACTTTCTTACGCCGTTGCCACACATCCTGCACGTTCCTCTTCACCTTCCTTTCCCCCTGCATTTTTTCCCAGTTGGAGTTGTGCCTGATTTCATCCCTCCTCCCTCCTGTGCCCCATCTGGGTGGACCCCACTGTCCACCTTTATGGGGCTCCTCTGAGCAGCTTTATGTGGCCAGAGGAGTGTGAAAGCCTTGTGTGGGTGACCCAGACCGCTTTTATCAGTGGTCAAGGTCCTCCAGCATCCCAGTGAGAACACTCTTACCAGTGCCACTGAGGGCTGAGGTTTGAGATAAAACATCCTGCTTTAGAAAAGGATTTTCTGTCTGCCATGGGAACATGTGTAGGATCACTTAGAAAGACTCTTTGTTGGGAAAAGTGAAAAAGAACTGTTCTTATTCATTCCATAAAAAGACCAAAACTAGTAGAAGCTGGAGAGAGCAGGTTTTTAAGGAGATAATGAAGGCCAGCTTTTAGGATCTAAGCATCAATTCCCAGATTACAGGATCCAGCTGAGCAAGGGCCGGAATGAGGGTGGAGAAAGGTGTCTGGTAGTCATCACTGTGCCTCTTTGATCTGAGGTGGGGAGAGCTGGACTTGTCTCCAGAGATTGCTGGGCCACAGTGTTCTCCTCCTCCCTGCAATCCCTTGCAGGATGTGCGTGGCACTGAAGGGACAGAGGGGGATGACTTTGGTCAGGCTGCCAGGGACATCCCCAGAGATCCCTGAGCACAGGGAACAGAACAGCAGTGCACAGTGAATGAAGCAGGCAGAGCAGAGGTTGTCCTGATACAGATGTGGCCTAATATATCTTTTCCAGGCCACTTGGTATTTTCTCCAAAGCTAAAAATGCTCACTGACAGCCTTCCTCCCATTCAGCTGACATAGGAAATTTAAAGCCACTGATAAGAGAAAGTGAGCCTGGAAAGGAAGCCAGTGTGCTGATAAGGTCTGATAATCTTCGCCCTTGCATGACTTTTGCAGTGAGCTCTCATGTAAGACACTGGAAGGCCTCGAGGGACTCCGGCAGCTGATTTTTCATGTCACTTGCAACATGAAGGACGTTGGCAGCTCAATCTGCTCACAGAAACTTGCAGGGAGATTGGTGAGAACTGGGATTTCATAGTAATACTTGCCAAAGTGGGCCTTTTGTGGGGCTTAGTCTTGGGCTGGGAGGTGAACTATGGGAGTTATTGTTGATGCAGGAGGCATGTGAAATACAAAGATGGCAATCTGTCTTTGGGAAAAGGCAGCACTGTAAGATCCCTGTGAAGGGGAGATGGCAGCCACTTCATCCCCAGCTGGCTCAGATGGCTTTCTGATGCTGATCCTGCTGTTTTTCTCTTGTGGCTTGCAGATACCAAGAAGTTACCTTAGTCTTCAAGAGGCTGTCCTTGCAGAACAGCACCGGAGGAGTCAGAATGATGATGTACAGTATTTAACAGACAGACAAATAGAATTGATGATTGAGCAAACACCTGGAAATGACATCAAAGACTACGAAGACTTGCAAACTGGTAGGTCAGAGCAGACCAATAATTTCTTGGAAATTAAGACGTGTGTCCAACTGAAATATTGCACAAATAGTAAATACAAAGTGCTCTACACCAGTGTAGAGGTCACTTTAGAAATTAGTAAGATGGCAAATTAGTAATGGGACTTCGGGGGGGGGGACTGGGAAGTTTCTAGGATGGTCTGAGTCTACTGATTTTATTTATTTTTTTTTTAAACAAGCTTTGTCTTGTTTCTGCTCTGTGAAGAATGAGGGTTGCCATAGTTTCAAGGCTGACTTCTCTGTAGGGCCCCAGTCTTGTGATCTTTACAGAGGCCTTGCTCCACAGGAGGCAGGGAGAGCCCTTCCCTGTGAGGATGGCAGGAGGAGGGTAAAGGGG
The DNA here is from genome assembly GCA_013397135.1 of Pachyramphus minor. Lineage (NCBI taxonomy): Eukaryota > Metazoa > Chordata > Aves > Passeriformes > Tyrannidae > Pachyramphus > Pachyramphus minor. The sequence goes on from VYXB01002195.1 coordinate 227,340, forward strand.
AGGTGTCATGGGGACAGAAATACTGCCTGTGAAGCAGTGAGATGTGGGGTTTACAAGTGGAGTGTCAGATAGCAGCACTCCTCAGATAAATGTTACTCTCTTGACTTGGCTGTGTGCTGGATATATCTGGAATGCATAAAACTGCACAAACTGCCTCATAATCTCATTCTTTTGCACTGTGGTTTCCTCATGCTGGTCTGTTGCTGATCTCCAACTCTTTATTTTTTGCAGCAATTAATTTTCTCATAGAAACAGGTACACTACTGCACTTCCCAGACACGAGCCATGGTCTGAGGAACCTCTACTTCCTTGACCCTGTCTGGCTCTCGGAGTGCCTACAGAGGATTTTCAACATCAAGAGCTCCAAGTCTGTAGCTAAGAATGGAGTCATCAGAGCAGAGGATCTCAGGATGCTGCTGGTCGGGACGGGCTTCACTGAGCAGACTGAAGAGCAGTACTTCCAGTTCTTGGCCAAGTTTGAAATTGCCCTTCCTGTGGCCAATAACAGGTAAGTTGATAATTAGAGTGGCTTCGTCAGACTGGAGAAAAATGTCCATTTAATCAGTGGATATTAACAGGCTTTGCCACTCTGAGTGGTTGTCTGGACAAAGATCTTGCTCTGAGAAGGTATTTGAGGGCGTTAGAAAGGGTAATGGAAGGGCGCCCATCCATTCGGGCTGCATTTCCTGGTTCAAGCATCCTTTGGTCCAAACCAGCTTTCAAGCTTTGCAGAGCAGGTCTTTGTCCCCTGGGCACATTGAGGCTGGTGACAGGCTCAGCCCCCAGCCTGGAGGGGCAGTGACACCGCCGGGGATGTGGCGATGAGCAGGTGGAAGCTGTGAGCGCTCAGCCGGCACAGCTGCAGCCGAGGGAGGATGTGAGGCTGTGGCTGCCAGGCCTGAAATATAGATGGGCTGGAGTCATCTGTTTCCAGTGAAAGATCCTCCATTCAGAGCATGGTAGAAAACTTTGGGTAATCAATAATTACGTCAGCCCTGAAAGTAGTAGTATTTTTATTTCTAGTGAAATCAGAAAAGCGTAGCTTTGGTAGCAACGTTATTCACTCAGCTTTTAGCCTCAATATGTGTTGATCAATAGTTTTCCTAGAAACAGTCTAAGAAACCTCATTCTCTTTAAATGTTAATGAGTCCTCCTCCCCTCTGCCCCCCGATCTCTTTTCCTCTGGGCAGAGTTCCCTGCGATTTTTCTCTCTCCCATCTGCTTGGCGACAGCCTGTTGTTGGGTTAACGGTGGAACCAGAGTTGTATTGCACTTTTGATGTGGCATTTGCATTTCACTTCCTTGCCCTTCCAGGACAGCGCGGCTGCATCGCCCTGAGCCCCTCGGGAGCTCTGAATGCCAGCACAAGTGCAGCATTCTCTGTGCTGTCATTATGCCTGTCACTTATCCAGTCCCGGATGCCAACAAATTTTCTCAGGCTTAACACAGATAAAGCAGCAATGTTTCTGCTCAGTCCAAAATGCCTTTTGGACTCCTTGTCACTATCTGCCATTTTTCTCCAAGGCAATTACATTGTCTGTGCCTCGGGAACAAGGAAACTGCTTTTTCATGGCCTGCCCAATGTTTTTTTGAGCGATCCAAGCCACATTAGCAGAATATTCTTCCCACTGACGGACTGTAGCTATAGCAGGTTGGATTAGTTTAATGTACTAGCCAGGCACAGAGCAGTTATTTGTTACTGTGCTGCTGCAATTATTGTCTAGATTGCCAGATAAGGTTTCTGTGCAGTCAGTAGAGAAAGCAGCTGCCAGTTTCTGTTCTGAAAGGGTGGATGGGGGCATGTTTCACATATTTTCAAAATTTGCATTGGCTGTTGCTCAAGAGCGTCGAATCACCATCTGTGTTATAATCCTCTATATAGTTGTGGTCCAGAAGGGCCTCACTGGCCCTTCTTATACTCCTAGTATACATCCCTTTCTTGGATGTGCTGAGGAAAATTTATTGGCTGTCTTATGATGCATCCACTACTTTTATAGAGCAAGAAGTTTTAGTTTGTTGCACTCCACTTTTGTGCTTAAGGTGCATGTAATTAACCTGTGTTCCTCTTGTTAAATTAGGGTTAAAAGTGGGCATTCTTACTGTAATTTATAAGTGAAATTTTGAATAGTTTTACATCCTGAAGATGTTTCATGGAACGGATAATTCGATGGTGTAAGATGTCATCAGATGTTATGGACTGTGACATATGGAGAGAGCTGCCATCTAATGATGGCTGCTTTTTCTGAGCTGATATTTCAGGTTTTGCAGAATACTGCAGCTGCTAGAGAGAAAACATGAGAGGCTTAAAGCCTTGGATTCTGACCCAGCATTGGTTCTCCTTGTGTGTCTAGTCCCTGCCACTGTTACTTTGGTCAGGTCCCTTGGCCATGTGCCTCATTGCTGTCATTGTGCCCATCAACAAGGAGCCCCAGATGCCAACACATTTTCTCAGGCTCAACACTGATAAAACAGCAGTGTGTCTGCCTGTAAGCAAATAACATTTTAGATTGTACAGGCATCCTGGGATGTATTTGGTACTGAAGAGAATCACTGTCAAGAGATATACTGGCAGGTACTGAAAGCCAAAAGCTCATAGTTTTCAAAACAGTTCTAGTGTTCCAAGGGGTTTTAGCTTCCCAAATACTAAAGTTCAGGACAAATGAATATTCTAGGCTTACTGGGAGATCTGAATATAATTTCTTGTGGTCCCCTACACCAGCATAACTCTGTTCTTGCTGGCTGGTCAGGCACAGATAACACTGAGTCTCCTCCACACTTGGGCAAAGTACCTGATAATCTGATTGCAGGAGGAATCTGAGCAAGACGAGGGATTTCTCTGCTGGTATCAGGCTGGCAAAGTGAGCTCTTGCTTTGAGAGTTTGTCAGGGATGTGACAGGGATCCGTCAGCTGCAGTGTGGAACAGCAGGAAACCCAGCTATGCTGACCCATGAGGTGCTCTTGTTCTGGGGCTGGGGGGACAGCCAGAGCAGCCCAGTCCCTGCAGCCTGGAACTGCATCACTGCCACCTCCCAGGGCACCTCCTCTCCCCACTTTCTGGGCTTATTGAACCTGAGTAGCTGTAGATTGGTTTTTGCATTTATCTTCTGCTCCACAGTTGTAATCCTCTGCTTGTTACCAGGGCAGAGTAGTCCCAAAGAAACGACTCCCAGCATCACAGCTGTTCTAATGACTCTTATATTTTAATGCATTTAATTTGTGAGTACACAAATGCTCACTGCATCAATTTTAGCCCTGTCCAATAGCCCTGGCTGGATTATGTAATGTCTGTTTTGCCTCTGCTTGCTTCCATAGTGTAAATTAATTTCTCCATGTATTGCTGCAGTGCTTTAGTCTAAAAGCTTTTTTATATGCAGTGGGCTGTGCCATTAAAAATCTCTTTGGAGACTGAATCGCCTTATTATCCGGTAACAATGTTCTCACTGTTACAAGCTGTAGCTAGAATCTGAGCTGTTGAACTTGATGTGTTTCAGCTACCTCCTCCCTCATCTGCTTCCTACCAAGCCAGCGTTAGATATCCATGGGCTCTGCCACCAGACCACAAACACAGTCCAAAGGGTCTTCAAGATGAGTTTTGTCCCCGTTGGCTTTTGGCAGAGATTCATAGCCCGGATGTTAATCAGCCTGGCAGAGATGGACCTCCAGGTAGGTTACTGTCTCTCTGCAAGCAAAGAAAGACAGCTGAAGTTGTTCCATGTGAGTGGGATGTCTCTTCACATCCAGCTCACTTCAGTCACAGACTTCAAAAGCATTATTTGAGTAAATAGGGAGAGTTGAGACTCTGCACTCAAATTCTGATTCTGTTTTTACAGTAGGTGTCATTGAGAACAACAATTGGCACGGGGGAAGAAAGCCTGAGTTCTCCACAGCCTCTTTATAACATGATGCCCTGGAAGGTCTCAGTACCTCCAGCATCTTCCAATTACAAGCAATTGGGGTTCTGCCTGCAGCTCCTGTCCATGACCATCCCACTAGGCCAGACTCTGCTCACAGCGTTTGCCAGAGGAGATCTGGAATAGCTCCACCAAAGTCAGCTATCTGAATGTCTATGGTTGAAATGGGAACAAAATTACAGGACTGTTACCTTAATGAGGCCCCCTGTTAGTGCAAGTGCTATGAATGTCATTAGTGTTTGAAGGTTCTGAGAGCTGAGTGGATTTTGATGTTGTTGCAGACATATGTTTGCAGCAGGTTCTGTCAGAAGCCGTAATGGATACCTGCAAAATATTTATAGTATTGCTCTGGTATCTTCTTAACAGTTCTTCATTAAACTGTGGTCTGTCAGTGACGTACAGAACATGGAAAACATGATACCTGTTTTGGGAAGGTCCTCTGTGTTCCAGGCTTCTCAAACCGTGTAATAACTTTACCTCTTTTAACGGGCTGTCTTGGCAACCCCTTGCTCACATCCTCATGGGCACTACATAATCCTAGAGCACCTTTCCTAGGAACCTCATCCAGTCCTCATGAAGGGACTGGAATGGTTCCCAGGCGTCAGACCCGTCTCCAGTCAAATAAATGTTGGAGCAATGAGCACAGGGGAGTTCTGCAGATTAACTTTTTGGTTTTAAAACAGAAATACATTTTGCTCTAAGTGCTGGTTTGAAGTGTCTTGGAGAAGAGCCATCTTCCTCCCACTGAAACAGGTGGAAAAGTTAACTCTCTACGTTGAAGGCAGACTTCATCACTCGCTAGAACATTTAGTTCTTTGGGTTTGTAAGACTTTTGCAAATGCACAATAAATATGACAAATGTCACAGTCATAGAATTAACTTTGTTCACTGATATGAAAGTGTTCTTTTTCTGAGTGGCACGAAAAACATTTCCATTGCTGCAAAGCCAATTTTACTTCATGTATTTCCATTCCATTGCAAAATTTTTTATGAGCACAAGTTGCTTTTAATGGAAAAGGTACAACAGCACCTGTGAAAGCCAAAAAAAGAAGTCACCTTATTGCTTGATTCATCCTTGAGAGAAATTTCAGCAATTTAACAATATCTTTGTTTTCTGCCCACTTCAGCTTTTTGAAAACAAGAAGAACACCAAGACAAGAAACAAAAAGGTGACCATCTACAGCTTCACAGGCACCCAAAGGAACCGCTGCAGCACATTCCGAGTCAAAAGGACTCACACTGTTTACTGGCAGGAAGGTCTGTTCGTTACCTTTGATGGAGGCTATCTTAGGTAATTTGTGTTCCTAATGCAGCATGTGTGACAGGGCACTAATAGAGTGTATGAAACACATCACCTCAATGCAGATGAATGGGCCTGACTCATGCTGTGGGCTCACTCATCAGGAGAAGAGGAGGCTCTTTAATGGACATAACTCATCTGGTAACAACTGGTGACAGAAATGATCTGTAACTGATTATTTGGCAGTTCTGAATATATCAACCTTATCTGTTATTGCAGCCACCAGTTTAAAGAGGCCTGAGAACAGAAAGTGGTATTCAGAACAGGACTCTGCCAGGGTAAAATCATGCATTTGCACATGCAAAGGTTTCCTTACCTCAGTGAGTTTTCCACTAAATCCTAAAACTTTACCACTGTGTGTCAGTAATCCAGGTCAATGGAGCTGCTTCTGTGCAGCAGGGGACTGTAGTTGCATTTGCTCTTTCAGTCCCTGCCAGAATAGTGGGGGGACCACTGGTGCTGTTGCATGGCTGGAGATCAGAAGGAAACAGGGACTTTTCCTGAGTTTCAAAGCTCAGTAGAGACTTGGACCCGGATACTGCAAATCACAGGCTGGAATCCCAAATTGTGGACCACAGTAGTGGTCATACTCTTATTTCTCCAAGTACTTCAGGGAGTTACAGTTTCATGGGAATTGTGCAAAAATTACATCAATTAACTTTTCCTAATGGTTTTTGGAATTGTTCTTGTTCATATTGTTATTCTACTGGAATTTCATTGTTGATTTTAAGACTCCCAACCTTCCATTGTTCTATATGGGGCATTTCTGTCAAAACTCTCCATCATACTCAGCTCACTTAGGCCAGAGTTTTCTCTAGGTCAGACCTTCTATAGCATTTACCCTCTGTGAGTAACTGGCATTTCTGTGCAAGAATTCTCTTCTGAAAGTCATTTGCAGAACAGACTGAATTGAAAATCACCCTCAAAACCTAGACTGCTCTTTGTTTTGATGGCTTATGAACTACGTGTTATTACGGAACTCAGTTTTCCTGCCAGACAGAAAGTTTGTTGACACTGATACTTCACAAAAGCTTCACAGGTCTGTCTTTTGGCTTTCTTACAGTGTCGAGTCTTCAGATGTGAACTGGAAAAAGAAAAAAAGTGGTGGAATTAAAATCATTTCCCAGTCAGAAGTGAGAGACTTTTCAGCCATGGCGTTCATCACGGACCATGTGAACTCTTTGATAGACCAGTGGTTTCCTGGTAAGAGAATGATTGATTTTCTGTGCAGTGTTATGTCTTTTACAGAAGGTTCTTTAACAGAGCTCTCCTCGTGCACAGTGTTGTTAATTGAAGACCCCTCAGGCTCTGGCAGTCTCAACCCAGTAACATTTGATAAAAACTGATAAACCTGCAGACAGATTGAGGTTAGTTGGCAACACCCTTTGGTCTGGACATTGTTTCTTTCAGTCTGCCAGTCACTGCAGCACAGGTGAAACACTGCAGTTCAAACAGGACCCATAGGAGTTCAAGAGGCTCTTCCAGTGCTCGAAGCAGGGGCAGAATTTGGCCCAAGCAGCTCAGCACTGTCTCTTAATAGAAAGACCTCATCTTGGCATCAGCTGGGATCAGAATTTGCCCACCATTTCTAACATCCTACAAAGTTATAAAATTGTGATGTGAGAGGCAAGAGTGAATGTGGTACCAAGGACTCTGTGCCAAGGTGACTTCCTTGACTCCTGCAGCTGTTTTTCCTGTGCTCAGCACAGATCCTGCTGTTACCCAGCAGGCTGTTTGCAGCCCCAAATCACTTCATTTAAAACCAAAACAAAATCTGAAGTGTTCTTTGTCGTCCCACACTGGTCTAGAAAACAGTGCCAAAGTCTCTTAATTGGAGGCTCTCTGGAGGAAACAGTGGTGCACTCTCACATATTCACGTTCTATGTGTTTTGAAGATAAAAGAACATTTTATTTGCCTTTGGATTAAAATAATGCTAACGTTAATCACTGAAGCTTGAGAAGAGTCATGACTTCAAAGGCTGCAGCCTGTGTTCACCCTGACTAATTGTGGGCATTTAACAGAGCCTGTCACCGCAAAATCCCTCTGTACTTACAGGAGAGGAGTGAACCTCCCAAAGGCTTAGTCTTGGTACAATCCACATTTCTCTCACACCCCTGGAGGGGCTGAAAACATTGCCCATGAGGGTAACTGTGTTCCCAACCTGGGTGCTGCAGGCCAGTGTTTATCCTGAACCTGCACCTGCAGTGCTCAGTCTGAGCTCAGCATGCTGTGCCTCCCGGTCTGCTCCCATTCCTGTTCCCATTCCCATTCCCATGCCAGCTCTCCACCTGAAGCCATCTGGCAGCTTGCAGACACACCCAGAAACTTGGAGGGTCTCTCCAGTGATTTATTCACACACTTCTAATTTTTGCTGGTCCTGAATATATTTTCTTTGCCAGCCTGTGCATTACCTGTGCCCAAAACAGGGGAGGTGTGGGATTATGTCCCCAGTCCTGTCTCCCCAGTGCTGTCCCTGCTATCTCTGCATGCTTTGCAAAAAGCTATTTTCTATTCCAGTCAATGCACTGCTGCTTTCATGAGCGTGACTGTTTTCAGCCAGTGGATCCAGCTAGTGCCTGCAGACATTCAGATGCACTGGCAGCTGTTGTTCCTTCTCAGTTTGGGTGAATGATGTTGTTTTCTGTTTGCTTGCTTGCTCTGAAGCCCTCACAGCCACAGAGAGTGATGGCACATTGCTGATGGAGCAGTATGTGCCCTGCCACATCTGTGCAGCTGCCAAGGCAGAGGAGAACGAGTGTGGTGAGAAGCTGGAGGATGCCCAGTACTTTAACATGGAGGACTGTGTCCTGACTGCCATTGAACTGGACTACATCATGTGTCCCAACCACCCTGACATCCCCGTTTCTCTCCAAGAACTGGTCCCAGAGCTTTTCATGACCGATTTTCCTGCCAGGTAATGTTATTTGAGGGATTAAGTTTCAGTGCATCAATGTCATTCAGTTGGACTCTTTTTCTAAGTTATCTGTGCTAGAGGAACATAGTGACCACAAGAAACAAGTTCATCTGCTCTGGCAATTCATCCTAAACTGCACTCCTGGTGTTCAGTGCACTTGCCTAGACAATAACTGTGTGCTGACCGAGTCATCACATCAGGGGTCCTTTGAGATCACTGTGGTGCAATGTGAAAGTCCCTTTTTAAAGCCACAGCTGTCCGGCATTGCCCAGTTCTCTGGCCAGAGCTTTCTGTAGCTAGAGTCTTTCTGGGATCCCACAAAGGAGATTTTAATGTGGCAAAACCAAAAGGAAGTGCTGCTGCATCACAAGGTTGGCCCTGAAATTGCATGACTTTTTTAAGGGGCTGTAGGTGAGTGAATTTGTAGACGCCACAAGAGAATTCACACTGAGTTGAGGCTCCTGCTCGGCTGAGAGCTGCTGGATGTGTTGGATGTGTGGCAGTCCCAAACAGCTGAAACAGCTCTTCCCTACCCAGAGCAGCACTGCCAAATCTTTAAGCTGCTTAACTGCATTCCCAGATGGGTTTGGTCTTATACCCCTTATTACTTAGTGTGTAGAACAAGAGACCTGACAGCAGGCAGGACAGGAGTCCAGGGTCTCTTTTGGTTCATGCTCTCTCAGAACTTTCAGTGCCCAATGCAAACCCTCTTGACCAAACTGCCCTGTTGGCTGCTGTCAGAGCTTGCTGTGCTCCCACTGGCCTCTCTTGCTTTCTTGGGGTCATTTTTCTGGGCAAGCACCCCATCAGCTTGTCAGACAGCCCTTCTCACACTGCTATCTCCTATAGATTTATTTGACGGGTGCGAGGCGAGTAGAGATGTTTGAAGTGTGAACAGCTGTAAAAGTAGTCTTTGGGAGAGTGGGGAAATGATGAATTACAGCCTGGGAACACTAAGCTGATTTGAATAATCAGGTTTCAGAGTGTGGGGCTGTTCATAAACATCCTGTCCTGCCTCAGTGGAGAGAAGACGAATGTGAGGTAAATGAAGCAAAAAAAAATCGTTAATACAGATAAATGGTAGAAGTATCGGTACTTGTGTCATCTGGTTGGAAAAGAAGCTTATGTGCTTTCCAGATCTGTTTGATTCTTGTGGGATAAACTAGTAAAAAACCTTTTTTGCTTATTTGATCAAGTTTTTCTGGGACAAATCCATTGCAAAACATGAGCCAGCACAGAGTACACTGAGATGACCAAGGTAGTTTAGGTTATCCAGTCCTCTTGATAGATAAGACAAGAACCTATCAGGCATTTGTGAAAATGGAAATCACATTAAAAACATGAATTTACAATGTCTTGAAACTTTAATTAAAAAGCCCCAATTTCTCCTTGGCAGACTGTTCCTGGAAAATAGCAAGCTGGAATGCAGTGAAAATGAAAACAACGTTCTTGGCCAGGGTGGAAGTGGAACTGTTATATATCGGGCACGATACCAAGGAAAGCCAGTGGCTGTGAAGAGATTTCAGATTAAAAAATACAAGGGTTCTCCCACTTCAGCTGCAGGTACAGTGCACAGAATCAGTGTCAGGAATCAGTTCCTGCAATATGTGATCTCAAGCTAAGACCAAAGAGCCTTTGCTCTCCAGAGTGCTGGCAGCACCTGTTTAAACACAACTTTGAAACAAATAGCAAAACTGATGTGTTTCAATGAAGGAGGAGGATGCATCTTAGAGTTCTTCATGAACATTTGTAGCCTTGAAGGTCACTGGCACAGGAATTTCTCTCCTGCGGATCAGTGGGTGGGTTTGTAGGGTGCCAAGGCAGAGCCCTGGTTTAGAAGGAAAGGTAAGATTTCATCTCGTGTTCCCAACCTGTCTGACCATGAGAAGTGTGGATTTGCATGGGTTTGCACCAAGGTCTCCAAATTAGCCTTTTGTTGCATCTGTGCCAGCAGCTGCTGAAAGCAAACTGGGAATCCTTCTAAGCCTGCCAGCTCCTCCAGGCAGGGATGGGCTCTCATGTCAAGTCTAGAATTCCAGCAGAGCCTCAGTTTGTGGACAAAGGAAAGGGGAAAGTGGATCACGTTATTCATTTTTGTCTCTCATCTGGCAGGAAAGCCAGGAAAGAGTAGGGAAAGATCCCTTCTAGCAAAGGGTCTGCAGTGTAACATCCACACAGAGTCCCTGCTGGGAGAAGAACAGCATGAATTTTCCAAAGTCATCCAGGTGATATAAGAGATCAGCATGTGCCAGACACACCAGAGCCTGATGTTAAAGGGCCAGGGAGGTTTTGCTTCCTGAGGTACCATATATATCCTGCATATAGCCAGTGTCTGTTAGTGCTCATGCATCAACACAAGGATTCAACTTAAAGCCTTGCTGTTGGTATCATCCCAGCAGCTGCCTTCCTGCTGCAGCCCTTGCTCGGTGATTGGCACCTTCCAAAGAGTGTGTGACTTGGTTTCTGGGCTGGGCAGTGAGAAGGGGGTTGTGTCTTGGCAGATACCATGCTGAAGCACCTGAGAGCCATGGATGCCATGAAGAACTTCTCGGAGTTCCGCCAGGAGGCCAGCATGCTCCACTCCCTGCAGCACCCCTGCATCGTGTCCCTCATTGGCATCAGCATCCACCCGCTCTGCTTCGCCCTCGAGCTGGCCCCCCTGGGCAGCCTCACCACCGTGCTGTCTGAAAACTCCAAAGGTAAAGCCAGGGTCTCCCCACTGAGAGACATCACTCTCTGAGTGACAAACGATCAGCAATATTTAAATTACTGCTTGATTTACTGGAGGGGATTTTTTTCCAGACTAGGGGAAGTGGGAGGGGTGGAATTGTTCTTAAACTGTGCTTTTGGGGACCTAGTAAAAATTGATGCTCACCGTTTTCAAAATTACTTTGGAGACCTGGATTTTCAATTTTTCTGTAAATTAATATGAAGTGCATCTCACTTCAGCGCTGCATGGATGGTGCTGTGTTCCTCCCCCTGCAGATGGGTGTCTGGCACTCTAAATTATCTCATAAGTATCTTTATTTCTGTTGCTGTCAAATGAACGACGCTAATTCCAAGATAAGTGGAGGCCATCTGACCCTCTTGGCACCTTGGCTTTGTGTCAACTTTCAGTCAAACACTAATTTTCACCAGAAGATTTAGGAGCCTAGAAGTGAAAGGGGTTTAAAAAAAGAATCTAATAGGACTGTCAGACACATAGAGTAACACAAACAGTGTCATTTTAAATGGTGGCATTGAGTGATGTTTTAAAAGGTTGTCAGTTACTGCTCTGGAGTTAAAAAGAGAAAGGGGGAGAAAAAGGCAGTTATGGCAATTACAAGAGCTGAAGACAGGCTGTTCCTTTGTGCCAGGGTCTTCCTTTGTGCCGCTGGGACACATGCTGACACACAAAATAGCGTATCAGATTGTGACAGGCCTGGCCTACCTGCACAAGAAGAACATCATCTTCTGCGACCTGAAGTCAGACAATATTTTGGTGTGGTCCCTGGATGTCAAGGAGCACATCAACATCAAACTCTCCGACTACGGGATCTCCCGGCAGTCGTTCCACGAGGGCGCTCTGGGCGTGGAGGGCACGCCGGGATACCAGGCCCCTGAGATCAGGCCTCGCATCGTCTACGATGAGAAGGTGACTGGGGGTATCCACGGGGCAGCCCCCATGGCAGTGGTGGGTGGCTGGTGTCGTGCCTGGGGCTGTATTCCCTTATCCATGATGGTGGTCAGCACTGCTTTCCCGCTCTGGCTTTCCTTGCTCTCCTCTTCACCCACCAAGGGAGCTTTGCCCTGATTGTCCTCTCTGTTTCCGGCTCCAGGTCGATATGTTCTCCTATGGGATGGTCCTGTACGAGCTGCTGTCTGGCCAGCGGCCTGTGCTGGGACACCACCAGCTCCAGATTGCAAAGAAACTGTCCAAAGGGATCCGCCCTGTTCTGGGGCAGCCGGAGGAGGTGCAGCTCTACAGGATGCAGGCACTCATGATGGAGTGTTGGGACACTAAGCCAGAAAAGGTACCAGACAACCCTCCTGACCTGTGTTTTCTGATCTGGCTGCCCACTTCAAGCAAAAGGGCTGAGCTTGCTCTTGGTACAGCAGAACACCTCGATTGCCCATTTACCCCTCCTGCTGATTTGGCCCAGAACTTCTGTTAGCTTAAATGAGAGTTTCCTGAATGAAATGATGACAGATCTGTGGCCTTAGACTTCTGTGGTGACTGGAAGGTCCCTTGATGTCAATGGCAGTTAGGCTGTTGATTTCACCAGGGCAAGACATTGCTCATAATTTCTAGAAACAGCTCCAGTATCATGCTGTGAGTGTAACTACAGAGACTTCAAGACCCCTGAGATTATAAAAGGAGGTATGAGGAAGAAAAAGGTTCAGAGTATGAGAAGAGGATTATGCTGCATTGCATTTTTCATTAATTACAGCTCGGTGTTTCAGAGCTGCTGTCCTTCAGACAGAGCTGAGCTTGTCTCTCAAACTGGCCACACCCTGTCATGCCAGCTTCCAAAATCCATAAACCTGAAGAAATTAATCAGCAAAATGTGTAAGAGCATGACAGACCAAGCTTTAATAAATAATCAGAGAATGGTTTGGTTTAGAAGGAACCTTAAAGACCATCCAGTTCTCTGTATGTGTGCTTGGGATTGCCCTGATCCAGGTGCAGGAGTTCTTGTTGAACCTCTTGTTTATTATGGTTCTTCTATTTCATTTTATTTGACAAATGTCTTTCTCTTTTTCTTTCCCCTCAGCGTCCACTGGCCATTTCTGTGGTAGGACAGATGAAAGATCCTACCTTTGCAACATTCATGTACCTGCTGCCCTGTGGGAAGCAGTCTTCCTTCTTCTGCTCCCAAGGACAGGAGTACACTGTGGTGTTCTGGGATGGGAAGGAAGACACCAGGTGAGATGGCTCATATTGGTGATTTCCTTTTTATCTTTTTTCTTTTTAAGTAAAAATCCTTCAGCATCCTCATTTATGCCTCTGAGAGGGAGGTAGAGAAGGTGAAAGTGAATTTGGGTGCATGCCAAGGGTACGGTGAACACTGTTTTCCCAAACTCTTTTAATTGGGAACAGTGGTTTCTTTATAAAGGATATTTAATGAGCTTAACTCTGCTTCGGTTAATATGAGGAGAAGATTAGGGCAATGTAATGATTCACACACACAGGATGAAGCATTTGCACATGAGAACAGACGTGTTCTGCCTTTCCTAATGAGGCCATTTAACACTAAACCTTTCCTAATTGAGGCTGCAGTTCCATCTCTCTTCTGCAAAGCAATTAAGCACATGCTTAAATCCTATTGCAATCACTGGGAGTTAACCACATGCCTGGAGCTGTGTGTGCATCCAAGTGTGCACTGCCAGTAAAATGTATTCCATACTGAAGGCATGTGCTTAAAATGTTATTAAATTGTGACTGAGATGATGGCATTTTGCTCAGCCACATGTAACCCGTGGCTAGTTAGGTTCATTTTTATGGATGCTACTGATTTTTATAGCCCCAGTCTTTATTTGGAAACATTCACAAACTGATCTGAATTTTATAATAATGTGTTCATTATTTGAAACCATTAAGCTAATGGGAAAGGTACGTGATTTGTTCATGAATTATTTGCTTTGCTATTTGTGGTGCCTGGTCAGTCATTCAGTGCAGACAGTGTAACTCTTCGTGCTAAACTGGTGGAACACATGGCACTCACAGATGTATTTTGAATACGTGGATGATGTCCAAATATTCACAGCCATATATCTCAGTGAATCAGCTTCCTGACTGGACAATCCACTTAGGAGATTGCTGAATAGCAAATTACTTATATGTGACAGATTTCAGGATGTGTAATTGCTTGTGCCACAGTTGGTAAAACATCTGGGGCTCACAGATGCGGTCATGAATATCCAGTTATTTGTTCAAGTACTCAAACTCAATAAACTTCCCCAAACAAATAAAATCCTTTTTGTTACCAAAAAAATATTAATTAGTCATATTTACAAATTATTTGATCAGGTTACAGATCTTGGCTCTTATTGGGAAGAATCATGCTCTTCTGTTTATGTGCTGGATGAATAATGAAAGCAGATAATAGCAAGGCAGTGAACTTGGAAATGGAGCAGATATTCTCTTGAGAACCTAATGGGCAACATGGGCTGAGCCTTCCCAGCTATTAATTACTGCTGTTGAGCTGGGGCTGTTTGTCTAACAGCTGAATTATAGTAACAGACCATGTACACTGTCCTGATCCTTTCCATGCAAAATCAGAGAGCTGAGTGTAAATCTTCACAGAAGCAATTGCACATCTGCCCCCTGAGGAAGAGCTGTGGCACATCTGTATTTCTCTTCCTTTACAAGGACCATTTGGAGGGGTGTAGGTCCTTGCAGCATCATCCACATCGGGACAGTTGTGTTATGGCTTGGCCACAAGCGCCATGTACCATCCCGTAGCCTGTGCAGGCTGAGTGTTGGCTGCAGGAAATGGTTATTTGCTTCTTTTTCAGAAACTACACCGTGGTGAACCTGGAGAAAGGAGTCATGGAAGTGCAGAGGATGAGCTGCCCAGGAATGAAGCTGTGCTGCCAGCTAAAATTTCAGAATGCCCTCTGGGCAGCCACAGAGGTGAGCGTTGCCTGTGCCTCAGTGCCCCTCCCGTCGAGAGGGGCCTCATTAGGAGAGACATAAATAAAGAGAAAGAGCCTGTTAAATTAGTAAAGCCAAGAGTGGGTGAGACTATGGGCTTCTCAGATGAGCAGCATGACTTTACATCTGCTGTCTCCAGGTTTATTGTTTCTCCCTGTCACGTAGCTGATACCTGGAACCAAATCCTGCCTCCTGGTGCTCAAAGTGATCGTGGGAACCTCGGCTTTCTGAGGGAAAACTCTCCGGGTTGGAGCAATCTGTGCCCAGGGCTTCATCTGGGAAATGTCCTTATCTGTGAGCGATAAAGGGAAGCCGTGACAGAAACCATGCATTTAAGGGTGGGGTTCTGAAAGAGGCGTGAGGGACTTCAAAGTTGGTGGGAAATGGGTACCCAAGTTTTGTGTTCAGCGTGGAAAATTGCAGCTAAAAAGATAAGAGTGAGAGAGCAGGGCTGGTTTATACCCCAGAGCCCCCATCCACCCAACAAAAAGGGCTGTGCTAAGAGTCAGCCAGTTCTGACATGATCATTTGACACAAAACAAATTGAAAACAGCCAAAAAAAATGAAACATACCTGAAGTTCAGTGTTTCAGAATGGGAAAAAAAGGACACACTTAGTGAATAAATAATTTGTGTTGGTTAATTCACTCCACCCTGGCACGGATGCTGTAACTGGTTGAGAATAGAGATATTTTTTTACCATGTAGAAAAGTCAGTTATTTTGAGTTTTTCCTCTTCCTAAATAGAGATAGATTTCAAATATTCCTGTTTTTTCAGAACAGTAAGTATAGAAAAATTAAAATTCAAAAATCTTAAAGTATTGTATTTCCACCTTTTGGATCAAAATGTTGCTATTCCCCAAACTGGGTGCTCTTGGTTAGTCTGGTAGATTTATGAGGTGTGGAGCAGATGTAATTCCACATAAAATGTAATACCAGCTTTCCCTGAACTGACAGATTAGTGCAAAATAACATACAACATGCTTCAGTTGTTGTTTGGGATTTTTGCAGTCAGGGTTGTCAAATGCTGCTTTTAGGTGTGGCCATAAAACCCCGATAGTGGTGATTTTTAGTGGCTTTTTGATAATGCATTTATTGCCCACAGCTCATTCTTGGGAAGGCAGCACCTGCTTTCTACCCACAGACAGGGCAAACAAAGACCCTCCAGGAAAACAGATATCCAGGCTTTGGCCACCAAACCAGTAAAAACTGGGTTTGGAACCAATTAGATCCTGTTCAAGTATCAAAATATGGAAAGCATGGAAGGTGATTGTCCCATACAGAATTTTCTGTGCTCTTTCACAGGACCAGAAGATTTCTGTGTACGCGTTGCAGGGCATGTGTCCCTTAAAGACTCCACTGAAGGGTTTAGACACTCCTGCTACTGTGAGCTGCTTCCTAGTGATGCCTGTTGTCAAAAAGGTAAGGAGCAACCTAAAGAAACAGGGGCATTAGTGACACTCAGCTGTCTGCTCCGGGGCCAAGCTGCCAGACGTAGCTGAAGGACTTTGCAAAGCCCAGGAACATTTTGGCACTGGCAGGAGAAGGTTTCCTGGTCTTCGTGTCTCTGCCAGAAAAGAGAGGTGTGGGCAAGAACCTGAGTCAGGGGACCAAAGCTGGCACTTCCAAGCCTGCTGGGAAAATAGTCAAAATAGATCAAATTTCTCTGCAAGGAAATTTTCCAGCTGTGTTTCCACATCACTGGAAGACAAGATTTAGGCTGATCAAGCAAAGTAGAGAGGGCATGAAACAATAATTAGAATAGAGATTTGTTAAGTGCTAATTCAGGATGTGGGTATATCCTGCCTCTTGTACCCTCTGTTTTCCTGGGATGTGTGCTGTTATTTGTGTGCACAGCCATCTATAATATTATCTATGCTCAGCCACACTTCTGTTTTGGTTTTGAATGAGAACACTGAGATAATACAGCTGTTTTGGGTAATACTCTTATGGATAACATGTACAATTACTCTTATGGGTAATAACACAAGTTATATGCTGTCTATCTAGTTCTGCAATGGCCAGCATCCAGTTTTTGGCAAGAGAAATCTGACATGGGTGCCTATTGCGGGCAAGTCTTGGGAGATGTATAAAAACTGTTTTCGAGCTAAATTACCTCCGGTTTGCTTACAGCCACCTCAAGTGAAAACATATAATTATGTTCCAACATTACTGGTAGATGTGTAGTCTTTGCAAATGCCAGCAGACTGGTATGTGTCTGAAAGCTCGACGTGGAGCAGCTCTGGGAGCGGCAGTGGGGCTGGTTTATACCACAGGCCTGTCCTGAGCTGTTGTCCATTTCTGGCTCGTTTGCTCGGACTGCTGCATCCCTGCAAACTGAATCCGAGGCAGATGGTTAGTGTAAGGTGTGCTGCTTCACTTCCAAACATGGTGTAAGTAGGACTAAAGTAGGGCATGGATGTGAAGTTGGCACGGGGGTGGATTTCTCCTGCCGGGAGGCTGCATCTGTCGGCTTTCTTTGGCTGCTGGACCTGCAGCGTTTCTCTGCTGTGGAGCTTCATTTCTGATGTGTAGGGCAAATTTTTTTTTGTGCTGCCTGAAGTTTTGTCCAGGACAGTCGAACGAGTCTTTCACTTTCAGCTTTTCCACTGTCACACAGCTTGCAAAGCCATTCCTCAGGGGTTACGAGTGGCTTTATGTCTCCTGGTTTCTATTTCCAGTTTGTGGCTTGCCTAGAAAATGTCATAAATAATGCCAGGCCCTACAATAGCAATATTGAGTCTAGACACCTCCCTTCCTCCCCCGACCCTACCCAACCTTCCAGAAATCCACATCCCTTCAGCGCACTCCTTCTTAGTTTATTGGACTTACTTTTTCCTCTCTCCTTTCTATGAATGAGTTTGGCAGTGAAATGGCCAGAGCAGCAGCCATGGGGATGTGCAGACCAGGTTGGCAAGAACTAAGCCAGCCTCTTCTTCCAAAAATTCTGAGTGGAAAGCTTACACTTGTCACACTCTCTGTGTGACCAGTGAGCTCTGTCAGAGTTATCAGAGTCATTGTTGTCCAGCAGAGGAGGGAATTGCATTTCCCTGGGAAGAAAGCCTTTAGCTGATGAGATGTGAGGTAACTTTTAGTCAGAGAATTGCCGAGGGATGTTGCTGGGAAGGGGAATTCTTTACGACTGCCTTGGGAAGGCTGATCCAAAAGAAATAGTTTCCAAAACTTGGTTTCTCATCCAAAGGAAGCATCATGGAAATTTAAAAGCAACAGAGAGGGGCCCAGAATCCGAAACTCACCCAGCAGGGAAAAGTGTTGTATAATTTAAGCTTTTTGTTGCATGCTTTCTGTCACCAGTATCATTCTTTTTGGTAAACAATACAATTTTCAGTAAATTTCCTTTCAGAAAAAATCCCAAAGAAGCACACAAACAGGTTAAAACCAGCAACCCAAGGTGCCTTCTGACTTGGTTTGCAGCATTCTTACAAAGAGGTGAGGAGGGGAGAGAGAGACCTGAATGGGTGCAAGGCTCTGGCCTCTTGCAGAAACCTGGAACACATGGAAACAAAAGCTGCATTTAAAGGCTGCAGCCTGCCCTGTGTGTGCTGCCAGCAGTGCCAGACCCCGCGGGGATCAGAGGAGGAGGTGACCAGGCCCTAGTGTGAAGGGCTGTATCATGTTTTTTAGCCTTCTCAGAGCGGCCGTGCCGATGGCCCCGCGCTTTGTGCTGTCCCCGGCCCCAGGACAGGACGTCTGGAGCCTGCTCATCCCTGCACATCCCACACCGTCACGGCCCCGCTCCGGGCCCTTCCTCCTGGCACGGCGGGGCTGCTGGCAGGACCCAGCCTTCAAATGCAGTTTTGTTGCTGCGTGTTTTTGTTGGCTCTTTGCGGAGCCCAAATGTTGAAAATGAATTCTGAGAAAGTTACTTAAGGTTTCTGGAGGCTGCGGCCCTGCCTGCCTTTGGCCACTGTTGGAATACCCGGATCAGGAGGGCTTTGCCTCCCTGCCCAGCTGCACCAGCACCAGATGAACTCTGGAAAGTTGGTGGCACCTGTGGGAAGGTGACATTTGCCGTGGTCTTCCATGAAATCGGTCGCTCCCTTGGCTCGGTCACGTGAGGGATGGCAGGTTGAGGGCATTTCTCGGGTATTGAGCTATTAGGGAGCATCCAAAGGAGGACGAGGGCCTGGAGGGGATGCTCTGTGTGCACTGAGGGCACTTGGTGTGTTCAGCTGGAGGAGACTGAGAGGGAGACCTCAGTGCAGTTACAGCTTCCTGGGGAGGGGAAGAGGAGGGGCAGACACTGAGCTCTGCTCTGTGGGGACCAGGGACAGGAGCTGAGGGAAGGTCCTGGAGTTGTGTCAGGGAAGGTTTAGGTTGGATATTAGGACAAGGTTCTTCCCCCAGAGGGTGGTTGGGCACTGAACAGGCTCCCCGGGGCAGTGGGCACAGCACCAAGGCTGCCAGAGTTGAGGAAGTGTTTGGATGATACTCTCAGGTACATGGTGTGACCCTTGGGGATGGTCCTGTGCAGGGCCAGGAGTTGGACTCGATGATCCTTGTGGGTCCCTTCCAACTCAGCAGATTCTGTGATTCTGTGATTTGTGTTCGCACTCCACATTTCTTATCTCTCTGAGAGAGAACAACAGTAGCTGGATAGAAACAGGTCCCAAGAGCCCTCAAAGCCAAGGCAGAGAGTAATAAATACCCCAAAGCAAAAAGTATCTTCCCAATTTGCTTCCACCCATTCTGCTAGCCCAGTCAGGATAGGATTTGGCATCGGTATTACCAGTAACGTCAGGTGGGGGTCACTGACCCAGCTCTGCCTGGTTATGGTGCCAGCTGCTCAGTTCCAGGAAAACTTGGCTTGTGGAACCCAAAAGGGAATATGGATTCTGTCCTGCAGTAGCTGACACTAATCAAAGAAATCAAAATATTTTTTATGAAGACTATGCTTGAATAATTCAGCATTTTCAAATCAAATCAGACAAAATTATAATCTCTGAAGACTTTAATAATGTCCTGTGTCATGCATGGCAGCAGTTCAGGTTGACATACCCACATTACAGTTAATATCAGATGTTCCCATTTCAATTTAAATTTTCCATTTTTAGTAAGAAATGCCTCTTGTGCGGGGTCCTTTGGTCTGAAAAAGTTGGACCATTTTCACCAGAGAAATGTGGGCTGTTCTCCTTTGTTTTAGTCAGTTTTAAATAATTGAACTCCTTTCCAAAGAGAAAGTTACCCAGCTTGTGCAAAGCATCATGCCATGTTCCAACCTATTGATGCAATTCCCTGGCAAAGCCATATCCAGGAGCCTTTGCACCAGATGCATGAGACAACAGGAACATGGCACCGAGCACTGCAGGTCATTGGGGTTTCTTTTAATTAGAGGTTAGAGAATTGGGATTGGACTGAGTTAAAGTCCAAGCCCCATTTCACAACTTTCCACTTGCTTCCCTAGTTTTTCCTATTACAGTAAAATTCTGCTGTGATTTGGATTAGTCATCCAGGGCTCAGTGCTCTCGTGGTTTTACTCATACTTGGTGTGCAGAGAGTGTCTCTTTGTCCAGGACTCTTCATGGGCCTTGCAAACAGAGCTGTCAATTAAATAACACCCTGCACTACCTGCCCCTTGATAGCTGGAGCCAGTCAACATACTGATTTCAGCCTCTGTGAGTTTAAACAGCCTGGGAGCTTTCTTCCAGGGCTGGCAGAGCCAAGATCCCTGGAAGGCCACAGGGATCCCTGAATTTATGAGCAGCAAGGGGTGACTCTGAGCCCTCAGCCCATCTCACTGCCCTCCCAGGCTTCCCACCATGGTGAGACTGTGGAGGGGGGAGGCTAGAGGGGATCAGCTGGTGGTGCTCTGTCTTAGTCCAGGCAGATTGGAACAACAGCAAAAAAGTCCTGGGTAAAAGGGTCTTTTTTTAGAATATATTGCTCTCCAGGGAGGAAATAGAAAGGCCTTTGAGGTAGGTATTGTTTTATCTGCTTCACAGATCGGGGAGTTTCTGGTACAGGCCCAAGGTTACGGGGAGTTTTGTTCCCAAGAGATCCATTTCCCAGTCTGTTTAACAGCATTTTGCACCGCTGTGATGAGCTGGAGGAGTCGGTGAGCCGTGGCCTCCTCAGCAGCTCCCGCCCATGGGACGTGAGGGCATCCATCGCCGCAGTGCCACTGCCAGCACATCTGTGCAATGCAGGGCAGGTTCTTACCAACCTGCAGAATTGTTCATGGCACTTGGCTGGGGCTTTGCTGAACTGCTGCTGCTGTGCCCTTCACCGGGATGCCTCTGAGCTGCCAGGGATGCCAGACCCAGAGAATGTCCCTAAGAGGTGCAGTGGTCTCAGAGCAGCAGACATCGGATGTGGAGTGATCCCTGGATGCTCTTGTTCGCAAGGATGTTGGCTCCCTCTTTCCATTTTTACTGCATTTCTTCCATTCCTCTCCTACATAGACTGATAGCAATAGCTTTACTCCCTTTTGGAAGTGAGCTGGGTTTCTACAGCTGGATTCCAAGGATCATGATGGCTGTCTCTGAACATACTCCAGCTTGAATTTGTTAACCTTCAGGGCGGGCTGCCAGGTCTGCCTGTCCACCCTTGCCAGTAAAAGAGAGGTAATACTGGGTGAGAGGAATATGGCTCTGCAGCAGCTTCTTGGTAATGACTTCTTTTTATGTTGCTGTTATCACTGTTCTGGGATAAGTTACCCGTGCTCTTGCAGCATATGAGAAGCAGCCAGAGCCTCTGGGATTGAAAGGTCTTGTATTGCAGAGACATAAAGAAGTAGGAAAAAAATCTTTGCTAAGGGTGATGAGGCACTGGCACAGAGAGGTTGTGGACTCCCCATCCCTGGAAGTGTTTAAGGCCAGGTTGGACGGGGCTTGGAGCAACCTGGTCGAGTGGAAGGTGTCCCTGCCCATAGTGGGAGTCCCTTCCAGCCCAAACCATTTTGTGATTCTATGAGATCCTGCTGTCTCTTTCTTGCAGAACTCATACGTGGTGCTGGCCGGCTTGTCAGATGGACTTGTAGCCGTGTTTTCAGTGTCCCAGGGCATGCCAGGGGACAGCTGCTCCTACCTGTGCTCCCACACAGCAAACAGGTCCAAATTCAACATTTCGGATGATGACCCCCGACAGAACCCGTACCCAGTGAAGGCCATGGAGATCACCAACAGCGGGGCAGAGGTGTGGTACAGCAATGGCCCTGGCATCCTCATCATTGACTGCACCTCCATGGAGATCAGCAGGAGGCTGGAGCCCTTCAACCCACCCTCTGTCATCACATCCATTGCCTGCAACTCCGAGTGCCACGGGGAGGAGGTGGTGTGGTGTCTGGACGATAAAAGCAACTTCCTGGTGATGTTCCATGCTACCACCTACCAGCTCTGTGCACGCTACTTCTGCGGAGACTGCAGCCCCCTCAGAGACATGTTTACAATCCAGCAGCCCTTGGCAGCCATCCCAGCTACAGCCCCCATCAACCACGGAGCGATGGAGAACAGCCCAGTGGGGGACATGAGCATTATGTACAGCCCAGAGGTGGGCACCCAGATCCTGAACCACCAGGACTCGCTCACAGATTACTGCTCTGTGTCTTCCTACTCCTCCTCGCCTCCCAACAGAGTAACCCGCTGCCCCTCCAGCCTGCCCAGCTCACCCATGAGCTCTTCCAGTGCACCATTCTCCACAGACTTCGAGGAGTCTGAGAAATTTAATGAGCTGAAGGCTCCCCTGGATCATGATGCTGTGCCTGTGGGTGATAACACAGAGCATCTTCAAGCCATCAAGATTCTTCCAGTGAAAGACCTCATATGGATCCCCAGGTAAGTGGGTCCCTTATCAAAGCAACTTTTTCAAAATCCCTCGTGGGCTGAACGTGAGGTTAACCTAGGCTGATTCAAGACATTTTGCGTTCCCAGAGTGATTCACCTGGCCAGAAAGTTGTTACCATTAAGAAACTTTGTTCCCAGTACAACAGTACATCCATTTTCTACCCCTTTTGAAAGTATCTGGTGTTAAGCAGAATGGCCGCTGGTCTTGCTGGATTGATTTCAGCAGAATGAGGGGTGGTCAGACTCAAAGCCCTGTTTCCCGAGTTACTGAGGAAACAAAGAGCAGCAGGCAGCTTCCTTGCTTGGACACAACCCTGGCAAGTCCTGTTGCCTCCTGTGGAGCTGCTGGAAACCACTGGGAAGCTGATTTTGCCTGTCACGGGATCTCTCACTGCAGTGGATTCAGGATGCCCCTGTGGCATTGCAGTGCCCCCCCCTGCAAGATGTCATGCTGCAGGTGGGTGTGCAGCAGAGGATGGATATCCAACATGGATTTTCCTCAGCTGTCAGCATCCCTGTTGCTGTGTATGTGTGACATCTCCCTTGTTTCTCTTCTAGGAGAGGAGGGGATATCATCGTTGTTGGGCTGGAGAAGGAATCGGGCACCCAGCGGGGCAGAGTGATCGCTGTGCTGAAGGCTGGGGAGATGGCTCCCTACGGGTGAGGCTGACTGGGTCACACCAGTCTCCAGGGGCACAAGGGGGCTGGGGGGCAGGAGGGGGCTCTGAAGGCTGAACGGGCTCTTGGGAGCTTCCTCTTGGCTTCCAGTGGACCCTGAGAAGGTCCCAGCCAGAGGAGATACATTTGCTGGTTGCACATTGAGCCATGTGCGTGCTCTTCAGCGTGACAGATGGTGAGGGGAAGGTACTGTGGGTCTCCAAAATCCACAGGGATCAAGTAGCTCCATAATGAAACAGGCAGGACCGTGCACAGTGAGATAAAGTCGGCCTGATCCTGCCTGGTGCTGGCTCCTGGTGCTCCGAGGGCACCTGGCAGAAGGTCGATGGAGCTTGGCAGACTCAGGCCCCCGCGCTCAGAACAAGAGGTGTATTTATGCAGAGCAGGGCGCTTGTCTGTGGCTGCATTCACGGGGGTCAGGTTGATGTTCTGGCTCTAAATGAGCACCTTTGTGCTGTGGGCAGTGACAGGCCGGGGGACGGCCCCTGGAGCACAGGGGGGAGCAGTTATATACGTTAATTTAAAATGTTTCATACAGCGAAGGAGAGTCCAAGTAAATAAATAACTGCTGGAGAAGTGGGGGTGTTCCTGCTGATCACTTAAATACCGGTCTGGGATTGTACTATTTATGTCCTAACAAATGCAGGTTAAGCAGTGCTAAGGATTATAAATGGCCATTTATTACCACCGGGCAAAAACAACAGGAGATCAAAGGGTTCCTGCCATTCCCTCTACTCTAGAAATGAGAGTCTTTATCAGTTAGTTGGGAGGGGAGTATTCTTTTTATTGGTCACAGATACTCTTAGGTTTGTTTTGCTTCACCCAAATTGAGTGTGGAGTTAAAGTGAGATGTCACAGCATCTCACACTTGTCCTGACTGGTCCAGGCATGATGTCGTTGACTCTCCATTTTACCAGCAGGATAAAGAGCAGGATAGTGCCTGACTGCTCCAAGGGCAGAGCACAGCAGGGAGGGGCTTTGTTGGGGCAGTTTGTGATGAAAATCAGATGCCAAGGACAGCCCTTGTGGGCAATGCTCCCATCCAGGGGCCTTTCTTGGGAGACAGTTTGGGGCTGGCCTTCCCCATCTGCTATTGGAGCAGTAAAAAGAGCCCAGCAAGGTTGGACTTGTGTCCCTTGGACTCTGCAAGGGCCACCTCCCTCAGGGGGATCTGCAGGACCAGCTTCAGTGACTACCATGAAGGGAAGCAAGTACATACAACATGATGCTGTCATGCAGGGTGACTCCTGCATGGACCTCATGGATCTTGGCTGCTACCACAGCCCTGCCTGCTGCTCTGGGCTCAGGGCTCAGGGCTCAGACCCTGAGCCAGCAGAGCCAGGCTCCATCCCACTTCCATGCTGTATTCAGGCTGTGGAAGCTCTCAGTGGCCTGTCAGCTGTGGCATGATGGAGCTGTTTTGAAAATGCCCAGCTGGCAGCAGGCACAAGAGCGTGTGGATTTAGCAAATCAGGAGATTAACAGCAACTTCAAAATGCCATGGCAGACTTAAGCCCCCATCTGAATGTTTAGGCACCTGGATCCCTTTAAAAACCTCTTCCCCTGTCACTGAGCCGCTTGGTTTTGCCGTGACACAGTTTCTCATCCCCCTCTTTGTTATGTTCTCCTTGCTCAAGGATTTGCAGCTTATGAAAAGATTGCATAGCTGGAAGGGAAGCTCATGAGCCGGTGCTGCACTTGCAGAGCTGCTTTTTGTCCTAATGCCCTTCCCTGCTCTCTTCTCCCTTCCCCAGGACGCTGGTGGATGCGGCTCTCGTAGCAAAGGACACGGTTGTGTGCTGCTTTGAGAACGAAAACATGGAGCGGTGCCTGGCTGTCTGGAGGGGCTGGAGTGCCAGGGACTTTGACATTTTCTACCAGGCCTACGAGGAGCTGGGAAGGCTTGAAACCTGCATGCGCAAGAGGAGGTAGTGCTGGTGCAGCTGGGACCCGAGGCTCGACGGGGGACGGAGGCGTCCTGCTCCAAGCACACCCGGACTCGGAGACACGGCCCAGAGGGGCAGGGGATGAGAGGTGATGGGGGGAGTGCACATCTGGTTTGCTGCTAGTGAGCACTGCGGGGGTCCCAGGGCTGGAGCCCTGTCAGGGCTTTTGGGGAATGAAGAAACCGGTGTGAGCAGGGCAGGGATGAGCAGGGCCAGCTCTCTGCTCCCCTGCTCCGTCACACGCTCCCCTGCACTAGTCGAGAGCAGAAGGTGGAGGTGGCTGCAGTTCTGCTCATACCTCTATTTCCAGTTTGTTTGTTCCCCATTTTAAACTCCTTCCTCACCTTCAGCATGCCCTGGCTGCTGCTGCTGCTGCTTTGATCATGTGTATGTCAACCAGGAGAGCTCCATTAGCTCTTCCCTGGGAGCCTGAGCACGTTCCAATCCCGGCTGCCCGCTGGCCGGCAGCGCGGGGCACTGTGGGCTGATCCACCCTGTTCCCACAGGAATGCATCTGCTGGAAGCCCTGCACTGTGGGGCTGCTTCTCACCTCCCTGCAACTCTGTTAGAGGCTTCTTCAGGTGTAGTCCCTGTGTACAGACACCCAGCTGTAGGAACCAGCAATAAGCTGTGGCTGGCCACTGCATTTCTGGTTCTGTTATGGTGCAGTGTTCCTGTGAGGGAGCCCAGAACAACCTGCCAGGAATGCTGCACCTCGAGTGAGTGAGCTGGTTCACTGCACTGCTGCAAAGTCAACTGTCAGTGGAGTTGATGGAAAGCAAAGCCACTGGGTGTGACAGATATTCCTGGTGGAAGAGAAGGGTGCCCCATGACCGGGAAGGTTCATAAGCTGTCTCTGCTCCACTCCTCTTTCTCTTGGGAAATGCACTCTGGAGCAGTGGGAACACAATAAGCTCAGTTTGCCTCTGTGTATCTGTGCAGCTTCTGCCCACCACAGCTTGTATTTTTTCTTCATTAGTGGCCTGGGATGCTGTTTTGGCTCTGAACCCAATTGCACTTAGTTATCCCAAGCATGTACAGCAGTGTAAAAAGTGAGCCTGGCTATGCACCCTGTATAAAGGTGTACAGTTTGAATTTTGGACCTTTTTTTTCCTTTTCTATCCCAAGGAACTTGTGTGAGCATCGGCAAGGCTGGCCAAGGCCGAACGGGCAGGTTAACCCTCTGGTTCACATTTCTGTTGCAGACTGCTAAAATATCCTTCTTCAGGAACAGAATGTATCTTAAAATAAACAGATTCCTCCAAAACTGACACTGCACTAGTGGCACTTTTTATTGGCAACCCAGCCCTGCTCCAAACCCCGCTGCCCCCTTTGTGAGCCAGGTCAGGGTGGTCAGATTAGGGCGGGGAGAGAGTGGGATGGCAGCTGGGTTTCATGGGACCTATGAAGAAGCTTAGGAGATGCTGCAGTGATGGGTGTGAATGTGTCCCAAAACCTCCTGGGACTAGGGAGAATTGGTTCCCAAAAGGAGCCAAGATCCTGAATCTTCCTACCCTGGAATCAGATAAAATCCCCTCTTCAGCAAACCTGAAACCTCATTAGCACAAGGCTCCATTAATCGAGGACCGCACGTGCTGCACGAATGAATCTCCAGGGGCAGAAATAAGCAGAAATTAAAAACAAAATTAGAAAACTCCCACTGGTTCAAACAGTTTGAGATTTCAGTGCTTATTCCCAGCTCTCCTACCAGCAAGGCCAGTTCTCCTGATGGCTGGAACAGGTGAGGAGCATCAACCATCCTGGGGGAAGGGATGGGGTCATGGCCAAAGGCAGGAAAAGCCCCCAGAGCCTGGGAACCAGGGGCTGCCCAAGCCCCAGGCATGGCTCTGGGGGAGCTGTGCTTATCACAGTCCTCATTGTTTTATTTCAGCTGCTGAAAATAAGCCTGAGCAGGGGCCTGGTGGGGATTTATTCCTTCAGCTCACCGAGGAGAGGCAAGAAAACAGCTTGGGTTTATTTTGTCAAGGTGAGGTTTCCCCCAGCCCTGTCTGGGAGCAGCGGGAGCACATGGAAGGGACTCGGTGCTGGGAGGGAAGCGGATGCTCTCAAATGGGATTAAGCCCCTGTACCAGCCCTGCAGTGGGAGGGTGGCGGTGCCAGGGCAGTTAATTACTCATGGAGGAAGCTGAGGGAGATGAACAACAGGACCTGCTGGCACAGGGATTAATTGAGCCATCACGGCTGGAGCCCCAGGCCCCCTGGCTTCGCCCCCTCTCCCAGCTGCCCCCTGTGAGCAGGGAGCCCCACGTGCCAGCCTGGGCTTTTTGCTGGAGTGCTTAGTGGTCCTTTACCTGCTTTGAACAAAATAGACTCAATTCCCATCTGGATACGGATTGCTATTCCTGGTTTGGGCTGTTTCTTTGCTGGCATCAGTGTGGCAAGAGGGAGGCAGGGTCAGGGTTACAGAAGGAGGATGATTGCTGTGCCCAATACCCACATCCCAGCTTGGGGCACAGTCTGAATATTTTTGAGGGGAGGTGTGGGTGCAAACTGTTGGTTGCACCCCATCTCTAAGGCCCCACATTCTTGTGCTTTCTCAGGGCATTTTGGGGCCCCAGAACAAGCTCCCAGCACTGTGGGTGCACTGGCCTCACCAGCCTGAGGCTATCCAAACCCAACCAGCCCCTGTGTGTGCAGGAAAACAGGGAACATTACAGCTAATTCCACGAGGAAAGGGAAGAAGGGCTGGCTCTGCCCCGTTGCTCACATTGTCCTGGGCAATGGGGCAGGAAATACCATCATTTAATTTATTAGAGCAAAACCCATCTCTTATGCCCCCATGACAAATGTGGGGGCAGGCGGGCATTCACACACCGCTTGGATTCTCCCTCATCCTGAGCTGCACTAGAATCTCTTGGCTTTGCATAAGGAAAAAAATGATTTCTAAGGGAGGTTGGGAAAGGGGCAGCGCTGACTGCTTTGTATTCTGCTACCAAAGGGACAGAGGAAATTAGTTTTCTTTATGCAAACTTTAAAAGGACAGGAAATATTGTGGCTATTTCAGGCTGCTGGCCTGTCCTTGGCTTACCCCGTCTGGCAGCGGTGGGGATGGGAGCTCCGTCGGGATTTGGAGGCTTAACTGAGGTGGAAGAGGATGAGGATGGGGATGGGGATGGAGATGGGGATGAGGATTTTGGTGAAGATGAGGATGGGGTTGGGGATGAAGATGAGGATGGGACTAGGAACGGGGTTGGGGATAAGAATAGGGATTGTGATGAGGATGGTGCCAGGGATTGCACCGGGGTTGAGCTCACCTCGGGAACCACTGCCAAGTGATGTTGGCAGTGGGCAGAAGGCTGGGGCAGGTACCCAACCCATGGCATGGAACATCCAGTGATTCAGGTTCCTCAGGGCCATTATGGTCCTACCCCACCACACAGAACCATCTGGGCAAAGCCAACACTGGCAAAGCCAACGCCAGCACAGCAAACAGCCTTTATCTGCCCTTATCACACCCCGTTTGCTTTGGAAGTTTGTTTTACCATGGAATTATTTTAAACTGTGCCCTCTGTGTGAGCCCTCTTGGTGAAAAGTCAACAAAGCACAAAGGTGTTGTTATTTGTTTGTTTTCCTGATCTAAAAAAGTCAGTGAGAGGCAGAGCAGGACCCCAGCAAAGTCCTCCCAGCACCCCCAGCCATGCAGGGGGGACCCTTGATTTCCAAGACACTCCAGTCCAACATGCTGGAAATGTTGGAGCTGATTCAGGTCAATTAAAGTTGAGGTTTTTATTGAATTAAAGTGTGAAAGTAAACACAGCCAGCCCGGTATTTGGGCTGGTATTTTTTTGATGTTAATTCAATTTTTTTCACCTGGCTCATAAATGTGATTTAGAAGGTGATAGAGATTCCTGGGCTGGAGGAGAGCTGGGAGATGGGTTTTGGAGCTTGGAAAGGACATGGACATGTTTCTTGTGCCTGGGAAAGCGTCAGCAGCAGGTCTGATGCGAGGAATAAAAGTGCTCCTGGCAGCAGCAGCCAGGTAAAATCCAGTAAAATAGTTAGGGAAGGATTCCTCATGGGATGTGGCTGCACTGCCTTGGCTGGGGAGCCCAGGATATCTCCAAACTGCCCATGCCCAGGGAGGAGCTCCAATTGAGATCAAATCTCCTAATTTGCTCCAATCAGTGCAATAACTCATGAAGCACAGGGAAGACCTGGGCACAAAAGCACTGATTTAAAACAGGTCCCACAGTGGCAGTGCCCCACCAGCCCAGGGATCACCACAGCCAGAGCAGAGGAGCAGCCCAGTGGGACCTGGATGCATTTGCCCTGGGCAGGGCACTGACCTGCTCTTCATTTTTAATGCCTCTGCAAGATTTTCTTTGCAAAGAGCTCCCAAGTGTGGCTGGCTGTGTGAGCAGGGTATTTTTAGCAGGTATTCATGCGAAACAGCTCAGGCCAATAATTTGCAATGTAAAGTCAAAGCTTCCACAAAAACTCAGAGTAAGCAGATTTGGGTCAGTGAGACTTTCTGCTGATTTTGGTGAAAGGAACCATCCAGCCAGGTCCAGGGGAGCTCTGCAGGCCTGGAGCTGGTCACTGAGTTTTCCAGGTAATAAAACCCTACTGTGAGTAAAAAGATCAAAACTTGAAATCCTTCCATAGACTGTGACTCTGTAAGGTCACAGATAAATGTTTCACTTCTTTCAATGTGTCACATGGAGCGCAAGGATCACTGAAACCACTGTGTGAGCACTTTCCCAGTGCTCTCCCTGTCTCCTTTGCCTCTTTTCCCCATCCTTGATCCTTGAGCAAAGAAAGCTGCTGGGAAGGAAGTGCACCTAAAAAAGTGGTAATAAATCCAACCTCCCTTGCCAGTGTTGGCTTTAGGCACCTTTGTTGGTGCCCCTGATGGTCACCTCAACCCATCAGCACTGCTCCTCATGAGAAGTGGCAGACACAGGGGACCCCAAAGGCCCTCCAGGGACACCAACATACCAAGCACAAGCCATTGGGGGTGAGAAACTCCCATATGGCCCCATGAGCTCCAGGAAAGTGGGAATGGCAAAATTTTTCTGAGCTCTGAGTGGCAAGTTCATCCTTGGCACGGGGATGTGGGACAGTGTTCGCCCTCATGGGTGTCCAGAGAAAGCGAAGGGTTTAAACCCAAGTGCTGAGGGGCTGCAAAGCTCTGCTTGGGTGGGGGTTTTGTTGCTGTGAGGGTGCCTGTGTGGCCAGCACGGCATCCAACCCAGGGTTACTTACACCAGAAGAACGAGGGAAAGAAGTGTCTCACATTTTTAATTGTTTTAATGAAGAAGAGAAGCATCTCAGACAGCAATGCTCAGCACATGACTGGTCACCACGTCCTTCGGGGTTTCAGGATGGCACCATCTCATTTTCTCCTGCCTAGAGGCAAACCCTCTGGGGTTTTCCAGCACCAAGAGGCTTCTGAGCATGAAGGAAACTTCTCCCTAAACCAAACAACCGGAGTAAACTGGGATGAAATGTTCCAGCCCCAGAAGGGATTTTTGTGAAGGCTGGGTTAGCACCTGCCCGCTGATGGCTTCCACCTGGTCCAGCTCCTTACAACTGGGACAGCAAATACCACTTAATTTAGTGTAAAACAGGTTTTATACTGTTAGACTTTATCATAGAGGGCTATAATTAGAGACTTAATTTTAAAATTGATTACTTTCAAGCTGTGAGTCCGTAAGATACGTGATCAATGTGGGGCCTTCAAGAGCTGCTTGCAAGCTTGGTGGAAAAGTCACTTTTAGTACAGATTTGGTAACAGAATTAGAACTGCAGCAACTGAACAAAAAAAAAAAAAAAAAAACAAAAAAACCCAATACCAGATGGGTGCTGGTTATTAAATGGCTTTTTCCAGTTACATACATTCTGCTTTTACCAGCTGTTATGGGCTAAAAAAAGTCCTACATAATCATAAATGTTAATAAATACAGTACGAATACAGGGCTTTTTTCCCCCCTTTTTGGTGCAGTTCTTTAGGATTCCTATTCTTCAAGCTCTTTTCTGCAGCCACAAATACAAGTTGTTTTTTTCTGCCCTTTCCCTTGTGTAAAGAAACACTTCTGCAATCCCCAAGATTCTTGCTTTTGGGACTTAATTTTTACCTAAAAAAAGCCTCACACCAATACTGAACAACTGGCAGAGCTATTAAAAAATAAGTGCTCAACCCACTTGAGAATTATTTTTACTGTGTTTAGAATACACAAAACATTATGACATCATTCAGCCTTGTCACTGGATGCATTTGGAATCTATAGCTGTGGATATTTTCAGACAGCAAAAATACTCTGAATCTTTTCATGAGGAAAATCTCAAAACCAGGGAATGGCAAAGCTCATCAGCACCGTGTGCCAAAGTCTGATGAACAGGTTCATTCTCCCTTTCCCTACAGCCATGGGATGTGGCATTAAGTTTATTCCAGGCCAAAACACAACACAAGAGGTCAAAACCCTTGGAAATATGGGAGATCCTTTTACCTGGACTTCCAAGAAGTGTGTTACCTCTATGTTGGTGTGCCTATGCTGGATGAAACGATATGGACTGACGACTTGAGCAGCTCCAATTGCAAATAAAAAAAATCTTTATTGCATCTTAGAAGCAAGTCTCAAATAAAAAAAAAATTAAAAAAAAAAAGGGAAAAAAAATATTCCATGCACTGAATTCATCCAAGCACCTACATCCTTGGGACTGTCACCAGAAAACAATGAACATTGTAAGACACTGACTCTACACTAGTTGCAGTTCGTACTCCATTTCTTCTAGTGGAACAGCAATTGCTCCGTAAGATCCCTTCAAACATGACAACAACCCCCTAAGCATCAGCTTTTCTCCATTCCTTCACTCATCTCCACTTCCCAAAGAGCAGGCAAAGCGGAATGGAGGGCAATGAGATGAAATGGTGCTGGAGGATATGATAGAAAAATATATTGTTCGCTGGTTTTTATTTTTTGTTTCTGCTGAGCAGGATATTTACAGGTAGGTAGGTCCCAAGAGATCATCTGCTCGATGACAATTTCCATACACTGGCTAAGTGTCAATGTACAGGGTTCCCTTTCTGGCTTTAAGGCACTTTATCTTCTGTATTTTCTCTTACCTTACTAGGTGTTAATTCATAGGGATCGCACTTTCCTTGTATTTGGCCTCCCCATCCCCAGTTCCTCTTAGAATACCAAATAAATTCATAAGCTCACTGAAGTCATTCCAAAAAATGTTAAAGAAATTCAGGGGGGAAAAAAAAAATTTGTGAAAAAATATTTTAGAAAGTAATCTTTGGAGATCATTTACTATAAGCATGATGTACACTACCTTATCAGTGAGAAGATGCAATACATTCCTAATATATATATATATATTTACACACACATATATATATATATAAAATATTAAAATGACTAACAGATATTCAAGGAAAGGTCAAGAATCTAAAACAATGGATATTAAATAAATTAACAGTCTAGAAGATACAGGAAAAAAAAATCCCAAAACAAAACTAGTAATCAAATGTAATAATTGTTCCCATTAACATCATGTAATTGACTGAACAAAATCGATGCGATCGGGCGCAGGACACTCGGTGCAGAGGAGTTTTCCAAGTTCTTTTCAGGAATCTTGGATTGTTCGCTGTGTGCTGCCATTTGGCTGCAAGAGATTCCCATTTCCCAGCCTCTTCCCCTCCCACATCACACTTCAGCATTTCTTGGTTGCATCACTCAGCTCTAGGACAGCGATTAAGGACAATACACAGAACCCACCACGGATTCCTAAAACATTCTGTCCATATACGTGGACCAAATATAAACCACAACAATTTCTACAGGGACTAACTGGATCATGGGTTGTGCTTACTTCCTTCCCTCCCTTGGAGCTGCCTGCCCATAATAAGTGGAAGTGTATTTTTAAACTGAAATAATCAGGAAATAATTAGGAACCCCCCCCTGCTGCGATTACCACCCTTCTCATCGCCACAGAGGTTTGGTTTGGTCTAATGCAATTTGAAAATTCATGGCTATCCTGAACCAAAGGAACAGAATCTTTGCAGGGCAGCAGTCACACCAAAACATAGAGACACAGCATTGTGTCACTTGGCTTTGCACGCTCAGGTCCCCATTTACAGAATCCCAGCAATGAAGACGGCAACGGAAACGGCAGGAAACAATCTTTTGTTCATAAGGAAATTCTAATTCAAGTCAGATTTCCGCTGATTGGTCAGATAACTCTTAAACAATTATTTTGTTTTGTCTGAAGGCAAATATTGATCACAGTTTTGTTCGAAACCAAAAACACAACAACAAAAAAACCCGCAAGGGCCTTGTTCTTCTCGAAAGGAGCGCTTTGTAAGAAAACAACGATGATTTCTAAAATATATCCTGTGTGGTCTTTTAAAAGTGAATTATCAAAAAACATTTTCCCAAAAATAAATTAGATAATTAAAAAAAAAGTCTTTTCCAGCATAGCTGGACATTAGGCTGTCCTCACTGAGCCATTAGTATTGCTGCTTTTCCCAAAATTGGGGTCATTTTTTTCAAACCATATTTCAGCCAGCTGTTGTGTGGACCCATAAGTTGAAGCTTTGGACCCCAAGCACATTTTATATTGTTTTGGATCAAGATTAGGGTCACAAAAAACAGGGTGATGCACGTGGACTACTCCAATTTCTTGGCTTCGGAAAATTTTTAAGCCAGCTTGAATGACTTTGTTAAATAGATCTACGTCTTCAAGGCCCCAACCTTGGATGGAGACATCAAAGCCACCTGCTTGAAGAAGATCACCTTTGTAAATACAGGTGATACCAAAGCCATAGTTCCTCCAGAAACCTGTTTTCTGGGTGAAGGCAAAATGATTGTCACTAGGAACCTTTCCACTATAAACAATCTTTGGATCATACTGGCTAAAAATGATGGGAAAATACACTTGTTGACCCAAAACTGTATTGGCTCTACACCGCTGGAGGAATTCTGCGGTAAACACTAAGTCAACGTCACAGAAGAAAAGTAAAGACTCATTCTGGAACTGAGAAGATCCGACTTCCAGAGCCAGAGCCCTCGAGAACTCCCCCGACACCGGCAGAACCTGCATGTCAGCCTTGGGGTACTTGGAGCGGTACTCCCTCATCAGATCGATCTGCTTCGCTTTGTCAGAGTTGGAGTTGGAGTTGAAAATCAGGACAACCAGCTTGACATTCTGGTTTGGAATGAGGCACGTCTTTTCAAAATTCCCCATGAACCTCGCGAACATGTCAAAACGCCCGGAGAGAGGAATCAGGATGTTGATCTTCTTGTCTTTGAGCTCCTTCCTTTCTGCTTTGGATCTGCTGAGCTGGAAGGGAACGAACATCTTCAGCGAGTTGGAGAGGAAAGACAAGGATCCAGAATCCTGGTTGATTTTGCTGGCCAGCTCTTTGGCATCCATCTCTTCGTGCTCCATGAACTGGATCTTGCTGAAGGTCTGCTGCAGGTACGCGTGCCTCCGGACGGGGACCGTCATCTTCTTCCCCTTGTGCTTCTTGTACAGGAGCAACAAGTCCAGAACGTACTCTGCTCCATACATGGGGTTCACCCTGCGATAGCCATACTGTATTTCCTTGAAATCTATGATCCTCCCCCTGGTCTTAGCGTTGGCATTGATCATTTCCATGACCTGCATAACGATGTCATCCAACGCTTCACGCTGAGACGAGTCCATTCCTCTCCGCGGGGGCTGCCCGTCGGCACCTGAATACAAATATTTCCCTGTAAGGAACTCCCACTCCAAGATCTCTTCCCGGTGGCGGGGCTGGAATCGCATGAAGGAGGGCGGCATCCCCAGCTGCAGGTCTTCTTTGTGGATTTCAGTGTTGCTGTATTTGCTCATCAGGACGATCTCCCGGTGCAGCTGCACGGTGCGGTGGCGCAGCTCCGCTATCTTGCGGCTCAACATGTAGCTGTGAAGCCTGTACTGGTACGGGGGGTTCTTATTGGGGTGCAGCGTTATAGCTCGGTGTATTTTGCTGTTCCTCAGGTCTCGGATGTAGCCCTTTTTGTTCTTCTCATAATTCTCATAGAACAGCTGCTGCATCTAGAAGAGAGAGAGGAAAAGTTACAGCCCCGGCAGTGCAGTCCCTGTGAAAGTCAGCCCACACAACCCCTGCTGGGAGAGAATTCCTCCTCGCTTGCGGGGCCAGAAGGCTTTCTGAATAAGCTGTTCTTGGGTTTAGGCACAGGTTGTAGCAATACCAGCTGCTATTCAAGGAAATTAAGAGGATTATTCATTGTAAACTGGTGAAAGAAACATCTATCATGGATTTGGGATTAGTACAGCCCATTCTAGAGATATCACCATCAGGCAAACAACTGAGCAGTAAGTCAACTGTAAGCTCATTTTTTCACAACAACACACCATCACAAGGAAAAACCACCATGAAGTGTTCACTACAAAACTCTTAACTATTTGTCTGCCTCCCATTGTTTTAATAATAATAATAAAGAAGAATAAAAAAAAAATCCAGGTTTAGGCATTCCAAATCCAGGCTGCTGAATGTTTTAGTCAAGATGCCAAATACATTGTTCAAGCGCTGCAATGCAAAGCTACAGTTGTCATTTTAAAATGTCAATAAAGTGCACCTGAGATTCCTAGAGTTCCAGAAGGCAGGTAAGACAGGATGCATGTGTACACACACTACAATAAAAGCATCTTTATGGCAACTGCTATTTCAAAACAAGAAGACAGAGAGCCGAGATTAGATTTACAAGCCTTAGGAAAGCAGACAAACCAGCTTTCCTGTTTTCAGTAGTGCAGGCAGTAGATGATATCATGAAAGAGAAATCACAATGACAACGTGGAAAATAAGCTGGAAATAAAAAAAAAAAAAGAAAAACAAGAGAAAAAAAAACCCTCGAGGCCAAAGTTTATAGCTGGCCAAATATACCAGCTTAGGTGATGGAAATTTTAAATGATTACAGGCTGATTCTCTGTCACAGCACAAACATCATCAACCTGCTGGAGGAGCTGGCACGGCACCTTCATTCGATACAGGACCCAATTGATGTTGCTGGCAGTAGAATTTGCTACAGGTAACACAGTCAATAAACCACAAAGGGCTGTAAAGGGCTGTAAAGATTAGCAAAGAGCTAAACCGAAAACAAGAACCAGCGAGAACAGCTCGAATATGATGGCAATTAAACCCAGCACTAAAGGGAAAATCACCGGAACAGAAATACTCCCTTTACCAGCTGCTCAGAGGCAGCACAAGCCCTGTTTTATTAGGCCTTTGGTTGCATTTTTCCCATTATTGTGGACAGACACTGAAGCTAGGAATAAACTTACACCTGGATTTAATTGCTGCTATCTTAACACACCAGCTGTGTGCACGCTGAAAGCTGCCACTCGGCGCATCGCTGCCGACGGCTCGGGAGCAAGCTGTGCCTACTGGAAGCATGGATTTTAATCTGAACAAATGTAATTCATTGCAAAGGAGGTAGGGAGGAATTTCAGCCAGATTGAGAAAGAAAGGACGTTTATTTCATGGGTCACCCCCAGCCCCCCACCCCCTCTTTCCTGCTCAAGTTCACCTTCTTCCCGCTCTCCCCCAAGTGATCCCTGCTGCGTGCCTGCTGTCTGGGAGCAATCCAGGCCAGAGGATAGATGGATCTGTACAGCAATGCAGCCAAAGGAGAACATCTTGGCCATGGCCTCTTGGCAGGCCTCAGATGAGCTGCCTGTCGAGATGTATAATATCCCTTTAGAAGTCATGCAAGATTTAAAAGCGCGCTACGGGCAGAGGTTGGCTGCTCTAATCCTACATTCAGCAGTTATTCAAACGAACCATGTTTTTCCACTCACCCAAAGATGTTCTTCATTTCTACCCCCATATTGTTTCCTCTACTAATACCACTTTATTTTTTGGTCACTTTGAACCTTGCTGTTGCTGTGAAGGGCTCTAGGAGACCTCAAATCACATCCACTTAGGGTCAGTCCTGTGAGCACAATTTATTACAGTGGAGAGCTCACAGGGGAAGAACAAGATCAGCCCAACACTGCAGGACCCACATGGATATTTTACTGACTCCACTGATCTATCCTCTCTCAAGCTACGTATATAGAGAACTAGAAGCACTAAATGCATATGGCAATAATCTTACTGACCTTTTAACTACAACTAAAGGCAGAGGCTTTCCCAGGAGTATTGTGACATTAGATGAAAGTTCTTAAATCACGTCACTATGTGATTTCCATTATTTAAAGGAAAACTGACAATAGGACTTCACTTCAAATCTTGTTTTGAATTTATAACAAAACAAAATCAAGACCATGCAGCCTGAATGCATTTACTCCAAAATTGCTACCTAGGGCATTCTGAATTAGCTACAAGAGGAAACCATGAGAAGTAGAAAGACTTTTAGATTACACAATGAAGTTTTAATAGAATACTGATGGGTAGGAAAATGTTATGAAACTTCCCAGTGGAAGTAAAGATAGGAACCCCTAGCAAATGGCCCTAAATAAAGTTAAGAAGCATACTTTAAAACTCTGGCTTGCCCCTCAGGAGTCACTTTTTAGGTACACTGGTTAACTTTGGAACTTCTAATACTACATCTTGCCTCTTCCAAAAACTAGCTTGCTTCAAAAACTGAGCTGAAAATAAAACGTATCTCAGCAAGACTTTACTGGTGCTTCAACACAAAGCAATTTACAACTGAAACACCTACCAACAGCCACCTTGCTCCAGCCAAAAAGGTGACAACTGCCCAAACCCTGTGCTGGGCCAACCCTGCAGTGCAGCTAATGAGAAGCACCACAGTAGCCAGGCTTCTATATAATCCTATTTTTCAGAAGAATGCCTTGAAAGGCTGGCACGTTCAATATTTTTCCTGTGAAGCTTCCCCCTCTCCTACTTCAGTGTTCCTCTTGTCTCCCTGCATTCTGCAAGCTGCAGCGGGCACGGGATGTGCCAGCTTCCTGCAGCTCCAGTCACCCATCTGGGAGCCAAGGCACACCGGCAGGAAACACAAAGGGTATTGGAAGGGGTTAATAAATTCCCTATGGAGAGCACAAGGACTTGCAAACTATTTTTTTCACAGCAGCATGAAGTGTTGTACACACAGTCCAAGTGGCCAGAGGCCAATGCAGCAATTTAACCCTGCCCAGGCACTGGGGGACACTGACCCAGGGCCACAGAGCCCTGGGATGCTCATGGGCTTTTCTCCACAGTAAGAAGTGGTTGTATTTTCTCACCCACACCTACAAACGTGGAGGAAATGAGCAGTTCCCTCCACGCTGTTTAACAGCTCTACCAAAATCAACTTAAATCAATAAGACAGTGCCAACATTGGGTCCAATCACTAACAAGGACAATGTCAAACTATCACAAATCACTGTTAACATAATTTCTACCTTATTTAGGTCCAAAATACTATGCCAAATATTACCTATTAGCACACACCAACTTTCAACTCCACGCACTACCGGAAAGCCATAAGGAAGACAAAAAAAAAATCATAATTAACTCTTGTGTGCATCATTAATAGCAGGGTGCAGGAAGGCCACAGAGAAAGTAATACCTATAATTTATTTGCTCCTTAACCGTAGCAGTCATTAAACACACACCTGGGGAGCGACACAAGCCCAGCACACGCACGTCTCCAACTGACATTACGTGCAAACCTCCCCATACCTGTCAGAGTCCTGCAAGCTGAACTCTTGCAAACTCTTCTCTTAGTAAAACAGGTTCCTCTCTGATTCTTTTCAGAAAAAGAACCTTTCATGGATATTAATTTTCCAATGATTATATTCTAAGCATGCTTTATTCTAGTGCGGAGCACTGAGAGTGTAGGGATACAAAGAAGAGCTACTCTTTATTGACCACTATTTACTCTAGACCTGTTGAAGCCTTAAAAACCCTAATGTTCCCCAAACCATTAGAGACTGAATGTTTAAACTGTGGTACAGCTGTTGTGGGCACTGCTGGCTCGTGTCCAAAAGACCAACTGAAAGGAGAGAGTGTTATGTTCTTCGTTTTAAATGAAGAAGTCTTTTGCAGGCCAAAAAAAAGTGTACTGGAGAAAATGGACTTTAAAAATAAGACCAGTTTATGCAGAAACTGGCCTGCAGCCACGGATTAGCCCCCGAGGGCTTTCTCTCACAGCTCCAGATTGTACTACCAAAGCCCAGAGAACGCAGCCCCACAAGTCTCATGAAAAGCAATCGTGGACAAGACATGTTGTATGGCAGGTTTCGAAATGCCCAAGATGGGCTTTGACTACAAAGGCAAGCTAATTAAAAGATGGTTAATGTCACCTAGTGCTGAGCACCTCTGTCTGGAGGGGATGAGGATGTGGTCCCTCTCCACAGCCAGTGTGGAGCTGTCCTCCTATAGGAGTAATGTGGGTGCTGGGACAGCCCTGCCCCACAGCTCTGCAGCCACAACTAGGAAGGATGGCTCACCCTTATCTTCTCCTT
Source organism: Pachyramphus minor (assembly GCA_013397135.1). NCBI lineage: Eukaryota > Metazoa > Chordata > Aves > Passeriformes > Tyrannidae > Pachyramphus > Pachyramphus minor. Next base: position 266,955 of record VYXB01002195.1, read on the forward strand.
GCTCCTCCTTCCAGAGATGCAGCAGAGGTGGTGAATTGCAGGCAGGTCCTGTTGGTTGGCTGAAGTGAAATGAAAAGTCTTTCTGCACCCACATCCCAAGGAATTGCATGAAATAATTGCAGCTCCACTCACACAGTTTTGCCACTTTGCAGGGATTAACCACAACAGATCATCAGTTTTCTGGTTTTTATGTCACCAATACAGCTTAATTGATCAAATATTTTGCCAAGGGAAGGAACAGTGGGGCTTTGTTTACTGCTGACATCCCTGTGGTGGAGGGGGAGACTGTAGGGACCCCCTGGATACAGCTCTGGGTATTCAAGGTTCTTTCTGTTTAAACTCCGATACTTTATGTGTGATCCCACAGCTAAGCACTGACATGACTGAAGCCACTCCTTCAGAGAGTTATTATGGTGAAGACAAACACAGGGAAGTAATGGATAAACACTCATTTCCACTCAACTTGGCCACTAGTTCATGCCTGTAACCTCCCTAGTTGCCACTACAGGAAAGGATGCAGGAAACGCCACTCGGCGCTGGGAGATCAGACTTCCCTCTCAGCTGGCAAGTGAAGCCCTGAACTCTGGAGCACGATTAAATGATGTGATTCCTCAGACAAGTTACTTCTCACACAGCATCCATCATGTGCTGCTGGTTCACGTTAGCTTTGTTTCATAAAGAGGGGCAAGAAAATCATCCCGAGCAGCCAGTACTCAAAATTTCCATGGCAGATTACTGGGGAAGCAGAGGCAGATCCAGCTGTGACCTCTGGGTGCAATAACTCCAGGCATGCTCTGAAGCAAGAAGTTTATTTTGTGCAGCACAAATGCCTCTTCTTATATGATCCTAAGTGAAGCAGTGCCGGGCTCGCTCAAGAGCCTCGTAGTGCCTTCTGCACAGCTCTCCCCTCCTAAGTATTCCAGAAAGGAAGCCAAGTACTAAGGCAAGTTTTGAGCACAGCAAACTCAAGGTCATTGAATTCCCAAGGAATCTGTGAATTAAGAGAGTTACTGATGGAGTTCAAGCTTTTGTGAACCATACCAAGTAGCTGTTTAATTAAACAACTGTTCTTCTCCCAATCCTTTCTTGCTTAAGCAAGTAGAAGAGTTTAAAAATTACTTATTCATTTACAGTTTCTCAAACCAAGTAGCCTTTAAAGTATTTCCAGCTTGGCAACAGAAAGAAGAAAACCTGCAAAAATGAATGGGTTTTCAAAACTGGCATCGTGTACCTCACCTCTGACCCTGAGCTTGACGATCTCATTACCCAAAATCTACATGTGGGAGCAGTCCAAGGCACTTGGGAACTCAGATCCTCCAGCTAGGAAGCAGAGAACTTCCCTCCTGCTGGCCCTGCATTAAACTGAGCTTCATCCTCCTGGTCTAAATGAAGATACAGAAACCAGATAAAACAGAATGTGCCAGTTCAGGATATTTGGATTTAACTGCGCAAACCTTAGGAAAGCTGGATGTCATTGCGAGGTTTTCTTCCAAAAGGTTCTGATTTTGAAAGAAACAAAAACAAATAAAACAGCACTAAATATTAACAAATGTTCTGTGCTACGGCTATTAAGGAATCAGAACATCATAGGTGCTAATGACTAATTGTCATTGTGATTGCCTGAGAAAGTATTCTCAAAAGCTGTTTCCAGCATAATTTCCAAATGACAAGTTCTGGTGCAAACTGCTGCGCTGCACAAGGCTCCCCCCTTGCTCAAGGCTTTGACCCATGGGGCAAATGATTCAGCTTTCCCTCTCCAGCCTCTGTCCCAGATCCAAACAAAACCAGGGATACAGTGACTCGCCGCTGATTTGTTCATTTAAGGGCCAGACTCAGGGATGATGCCAAATTACTTGCCCACCAAATATACTGTTTCAGGACTTCTTTTCCTTGTTGTCAATTCCACACTTTTACTCTGCTGTACGGGCAGAGCACAGGAAAACTTGGTTTTCATTATGAATTTCAACAGGCCCATGAAAGACAGAGCCACAGCCTTGGAAGTCTGTATCTGCTCTTTCTCATGCAAAGTGTTAAGATTCCAGAGGAGCAGCATATGACCCTTAAAGGGTAGTTTCTTGGAGATGATGAGCAGAAAGCTTCTGGCACCCTGGCCAATATTTTTTTGGATGCTAAAAGCAGAGTTAGAGGGATGCAGCCTCCTCTGAGCAGGGACTACAGAAGGGAAGACCCCTCCTGGACTGCTGTGTGATTTTCCACCATGTGTTTTCAAGAAGCAGTAATGTAATCATTTAGAAATACTTCTGTTCATGGAATTCAAAGATTCCTATTTGGGAGCTACTTTCCACATCCAGTGGTTTTGTAAGAGTTGAGAGCCATGATGGATGATGAGCCTCTTTGGTCCACTTGGCAAGGGCCACCACAAGCTGCTGCTTCACATGGGGGTGGAGAAGAAACCCTCTGCTTGGAGAAACTTCAGCTGCAGCCCAGGCATCCACTCACCACCTCAACATCAGAAATCAAGCCAGAGCAGTGCAGCCTCTCTGGCAGACTGCATGGGGACAGCAGTGATCCTGCATCACACACCAGGTCTCCAGGTCTCTGCCAACACCAGGTTCTGCAGGGAGCCTTGGGGAAGGACTGGCTCCAGTGGGTCTGCCTGCAGGATCCATCCCTTTCAGCCTTGCCCACATGTGCCCACCAGCACAGCTTCCTTTAGCTGCAGGATGTTTCAGGAACCCCCCTCCCTGAGGAGGAACACGAAGCCCTACATGGAGACAATGTCCCAGTAACAGAACTGAAGGACAGGACTGGAAGAGTCACACCAGCGCAAAGCTCTGAATCTCTCTTGAGCCTTCACAGGAGATTACTGTGAATTTAATTAGGCAGAGATTCAGCCTCACAATAGCAACTGCTGCAGTTCTTCCCTGAGTGTAAAAAGGTGGGGGTGTATTTTAAAAACCAGACTCATTTTCAAGACGTTCATCCCTTCCGGCTTAAGTAGAACCATTTTAGATGAGGAGGGACACAGCCCCCTTTTACATGGCAACAGGCCACACTTGCTGTTTCTGATTCCTTCAAAAGACTTGTGTCAGGAATATATCTTTTGGAAAGGGGAGAGAGGGGAGCTGGGAATGCTGAATAAAGTCCCCAAGACAAGGCCAACTGCTGAAATGCCTGTGTCAAAACTGCAACCCTTCAAATCTGTGGTGCCAGGGCAGCCTTGAAGTGACAGAGTCTAAGGTCTCACGGCATTTATAACTCCATTTGCTTTATGTTTTCTGAAGAACTGATGGTAAAAGTGCTTTTTTTGGCCAGTTGCATCAATATCAGCCAATGAAAATTGACAGAAAATTGGAAATAAGATTTCTAATTTCTCTGCTAGTGAACCCTCCTCCCAGCTGCCACAGCAGCCACTCCGTGGGGGCTGCTGCATTTTGCCTTTGCCAGGTAAGTAGCTGGAATAAGGGGTGTTTTTTAGGATGCACTCTTGAAACCTTAGCCCTTTCCAAACTGCTGGTGGCCTGTCCCTGGGAGGTGGCAGCTGCACACCATTTCATGCTGGTGAGGGTATCTGAAACACAGAGCAAGCCAGCACTTAAATACACTCTGAGAGTGAGCTCATTCTGACCACTTGGCCTCACTGGATCAACACTCAGCTCCATTTGTGTCTCACTGGTGTCACCTGGCACAGCACAAGGGACAAGGTGACAGTGAATTGCTGCAGTGTCAACTGGATGGCACAGCCATCTCTCCCCCAGGCTTGGATTTCAATGAGTGCTCCAACATGGTGCTCCCTAACTGCTTTTTCGAGGGTCATGCTGAAGACATCCTTTGTTGGCCATTGCTGAAGGCTGCCCTGCTCCCAGCAGGAGGGGATCCAGCAACACGAGGCAAGGCTGCATTTCCTGCCCAGGTCCAGCATCAGCAGGACACTCCTCCAAGGCACCTAGCAATGAAACAGGAACTTAGTCCATGATCCTCTGGCTGGTTCTCCTAAATCTAGCCGGATTTACAAGAATATCTCCTTTTATTCCCGTTGGTAGGAAATCAGAACAAGCTATGGAGTCCCTTACAAACTCCCACAGAGCTGGTGCCCAATAGTTTGTGATGCAGGCAGATGGTTTTCCGCCTCCTCTCTCACCAGCCCGCGAGCTCAGAGCAGTTCTTCATCTTCCAAATGGTTTTTCAGCCAGAAGCCACCATTTCTGGAGCTGGTTTGAAGACTGTCTCCAAGGGCCTGGACTCAATCACCAACTTGTTTCACACAGGCAGCAGCACAGGATGACAGCTTCCAGGGCTCACCAAAGCTGCACAGCATTGTTCTCAACCGTGGGGATTAAACGCATGTACTTTTTTTTCCTCCCCCCACCAAAAGAATTGTTTAGTAATTGCTCAGAGGAGGGGAGGGAAATAAAGTCACAAACTCTTGTTTTATGTGGAGAAGCCACATGTTTCAGCCAGCCCACGAGGATCCACAGCTGAGCCCTGGCCCTGGGATAACAGAGCTTTAGAAGGCAGTGATGGTAACGAGCACCGTGCGGTAACACCGCGGCTGCAGATGGAATTTCCACAGAGAGATGCCACGATTGCGAAAGCATTTCCCCAGTGCTTGTGTCACTACCACGCAGGACTTGAAGCCTGTCTTCTATCCTGAGGTTAAAAGCAAAACCTGCCCTTTGTCTCATCACTGGAAAACATATGTACATCATCCCAGCGTAGACGTGGCACTGCCAAAACAAGGTCTCTGCCTCAGAGAGTTCTGCTGTCTAAACGACCTGCAATACACAGTAGTTTGGTGATAAAAGATACAGCTCCTTGATCAATGGAGGATCAGCTGAAGAGGTTTGTCCTCTGCTGATTATCAGAGGCCAGATAATCTTTCATGAATCTGACTTTCATGCCCTGTAAGCCAAAATTCCCATAAACTGTGCATTAATAGTTCCAACTACAAGCTGAAGCATAAGGGGTAATATATTTAAAATTAGGTGCTTTTTAGGAGAAAGCAGTGATTTACTAATGCAAACTAGAGCCTCACTAGGATAGGTTTGGCAGGGTGGGTGCAGATTCAACACCCCAGAAAGAAAAGTGGTGAAAGAAGGGAAAAGGGATGAAAGAAGGGAAAAGGCTGCAAGAAAGGAAAAGCACAGCTGCCCATGCACAGGAACAACCCTTTCCTCTGCAGTTTCATATATGCTGCGAACTAGTAAGAAAGGCAACAACTTTCTAGGCAGCCACAGTTTTTATTGTCCTCCTGTCAGTGGAACAACTTTCTCATTATTAAAACGAGCTGTCAGGCAGACTGGCATTTCCCTCCTTGCCGTGTCCAAGTCAGCCCGTTCGTTCAAATATGGTTAAAGATTTCACATAGTGTTGCTGGCTAACTGTATATGGTCTGAGGTTTTCTGGAAGTTTGCTGTCTGGCACAGTTTGGAAAAGTAACAAGCAGAGTTACTCTGCAAGTTCTCTGTAACCAAGTGCCTCTTGCATTACACACAGTCTGTCAGAGTGAGGGGTTCACCTCCACACGGGTGTTTAAGCCTTGCTGATGTTCACCATCCATCATCCAGCTCTGACAAAAAGAATATTTAAGCTGCTGCTTTTGTAACGCTCTAAATTAAAACAGGAGATGTGGATCCTGATAAATGCAGTTATGCTGAATGTAAATGCATTAGCCACTAGAAATGGAAAGGAAAAAAAGCACTGCCTCAAACATTCCCCAGCCTGGGGAAGGATTTGCTACTCACACAACACACTGAACTATCTTCTGAACATCAGCCATACATACAAGGAGTTTTTCTGTCCTTTTGTAGGGTTTTCTTTGTTCCTCTGCTTCCAACCTGGAGGACACTTCATTCTGCTGGCTGCAACCAAGCTGCTGCAGGTGCAGTTTTGGGAGAGCAGACCTGGCTCCAAAACTCATGCCCATTACCTGCAGCCACCATGGCTTGGTCCCTCCATCCCTCACCTGCCAGACTGCAGGCTGCAAGTCCCAGCTTGCACCCAACTGGTGTTTCCTTTCCCTCAACCACTGCAGCCCTTTCCAGAACTGGAAACCAGGCATCTTGAAGGAATTTATCATTTTCATTAGCAGCTTTCCCACACCCCATCGACACTTTTCACTCTTCTGGGAGACAGGAGCAATGGGAGATCTTCTGGGTGGTTTGCCTGCTGGGTCAAGGTCCCATTGCTTCAGGAAACCTTCAGTGATGCTGAGCACAATGAAAAAGGGCAGGGAGGGAGGAAAAGCCATTGTTGAGAAAGCAGAAGAGCTTTAGCCAACAGATGGAGAAGGCCAGTAGAGTTTGCAGCTTCCTTCACCAGACAGCAATGCCTTGTCTTCTTATGACCCATTTTTAGTTGCTGATCAAGAACATTTCAGGGATTTGACTCATGAATAGCAAATGACTTGTGCTGGGTTTGCCAAAAAGCCTTCTCCTTGCTGCAGGAAGGCTGGGCTGCTTTGAAGTAGCTCCTGAACCAAGACAATTTACAGCCTGACAGCTTAAAGCTGCATTGAAACGGGCACTCGTGTCCTCGGGGTGTTATAAATCGCCGCGGTTCAGAGGCAGGGGGGCACTGGGAGGGCAGGGTGCATGGATGGGGACTGTGTTCTTCTGCTGTCCCACAAAGGCACATCCACGAGGGAGCCAGAGCCCTTCAATGGGGCTTTCAGAGGGACACACAGGACTACTTTCTGCTGCATTTTCCTCAGCACTCTTCTGAGATATACTTGTGTCATCTGAACTGCAGGTTGTTCCCGAGCTCAGTGCGGTTTTGAGCTGGAGCTAATAAGGGTTCTGACGTGCACCCCACGAGCAAATAGGTGCTCCCAACTCACAGTTGACAGCAGGCTTGGAAACCACTACGGAGTGCAGGTTTTGGAAACAGGCTCATCTGGAGGCAGAGGGATCCACTGATGACTCAGCCCTGGGGGCTGCACCTTGTGTCAGGAAACAAAGTGGGCCCTGACACTCTATTTAAAATAGCACTACTGTTCAACACAACTCATCTAGCAGGGAGGTACCCCGAGAACTCAGGGTGGGAGGAAGGCTCTCGCTTCACTCAAGGACGAGTGTCAAGGACATCTGTCAGTCATCACTCCATAGCAACAACCTGATTTGGGATACCCAATCCAGCATTAACAGGACTTTTCTCTACAGCCCATGGATACCTTCGCATATACCCCAGATTCTCACCCTCACTTCATGTCTGTTGGGGTATTTTCCCATCAAAGGTCCAACAGGACAGTGTGCAGGCTGCTGAACTGTGCTTTCATCAAGCCCTGACTTCGCTGCCTTTGCCTCGGCTTGATGTGAACGCCAAAGTCAAATACAATCCACCCACCCAAAGCAGATGTTAGAAACCTGTCTGTCTCTCTTCAGCTGTCCTCTGAGGACTGGCCTCCTGTCAAACACCCGAGGGGATAGTTTTCTTTTTTATTTTTAAGGCAATGATAATATGTTCAAAGAAGCTTTTTTTTCTGTTTGGAGAAGGCAAATCTAAACCTGGTCCAGAAGCGCTTCAATACACATCAGCAAACAACAAATCTCTGTCTCTGAGAGATGTTTGACTTCTTGACTTGCAAAATAATTGTTTCCTCCCTTCACAGAAATTTTAACAGCTAATTCAGTAGTGCCGCAGGAACACGGGCGACAAATTGAGCCAAATCTGCTCAGCCTGCCATCTTTTTATTCAGCATACTGTCAGAGGAGAACTTTTATTTTCCCCTCTGGAATGACATTTGTTTCTACAGGTCTTTAAGCCAGAATAATACAGAGCTGATCTCCTGTTCTCCATGGAAACAGTGCATCGTTGGATATTTCCCACAGATCAAAAAAAAGAGAGGAGCAAAGACAGAGGGAGAGCAGAAAGCACAAGGATGGATCAGAACAGAAGAGGCGAACTTACAGCAGTGCTGTGTTGTCTTAGAGTACTTTTAAGTAAGCAGCTCCTTTTGGGTACTCTATGTCCTAAAAAAACCCCAACACGTAACAGCAGCCTGTGTTGCGCAAAGACGAGAGATGGAAAGCATTATGCTAACCTGAAAACGTGGCTCGGGGGCCTGGTGCATCACTGACTGTTTAGTATTAGAATTACCCAGAAAAGCACCGAAAAATGCATCGCAGGATATTGAAGAAATCTATATCCGGATATTAAAACTGGCATTCAGTAAAAACCGCGAGTAGTGACGATCACAACGCAGGCAGAGCACGGGCTTAATGAAGCCTAGGAAATAAAGCACCATGACTGATTTGAAGCATGTTAAATCACACACAGAAACCCCACTAAATCCATCAGCTCACAAGGGTACTTCTTTGCCTCAGTTCGGAGGGGTGAGGAGACAAACACACACGATTTGCACAGCATGTTGTATTGCTCACTGCTTTATGTTGATTTTCAACAGAAGTGCTGCCTGTTCTTGAGGGCTGGGATTTCACACTCAGAGGATTTCTAAGAAAAAGGTTTTATTGCTGGGACTGAAGGCCCAGCACACCTGGGACCTGCCCGCTGCTGCCCTCCTGTTTGGTAAAGCCCCGTCCTCTGGCACAGGATGAGTGTCCTGTGGGTTCTGTGACCCACTGGTGGGGTAACAGCATCATCTTAACAGATGTAGAATGTTATTTTCAATGAGTCAAGAAGTAGGTCAAAGCCTCCCTTATTATGAAAGTCCAGCTTCCTGGGCTTCCTGTAGGTTGGATTTTTTTTGTGGTGTGGCCCTCCCATCCACTTTGAATGGGAGAGACACCACCCAACCCATTAAATCTCAACCTTTCCAATTTGTCAAAGGGTTAAAGGGAAAGCAGAACAGCCCCACAACATCAAAAAACACACATCAAAACCCAACCATATCCGCAATATCCTTCTCCTCTTCACCCTTCAGACAACTCCCACTGGTACTGAGACTGCAAACTGTCTTCAAGGGACATTTACCTGAGCTGGTCTGCCCTGCTCTGGTTTTGCTTTGTGTGCCACAGGAGAGCAACTAGACAGGGATGGGTGGCTCATGGGCAGGAGAAGGTGTGTGGTAACAAGAGCTGATGGCTTGCTCGAGGTGGCAGCTGGAGCTTTCTGAGCTGCAGGGGATCATACAGTTCTGCCATGTCAGATAGCAAGTGGTGCAATAAAATAAACAGCCTGGAAATTTCCTTAAAGGAAAAGAGATGCACTGAAGACTCAAAAAGAGCAGAAGACAGTATGGGATCACAGTTTATGGGAGTGGCTGAGAGTCCTGCTAATAATTTGTGCCCTGAGTGCTGCAAAATGCCAGAAACAGTGAACTGTGTGAACTCATCATGATGCAGGCTTGTAAGAGATGCACAAATTCATGTCACTGCTGAATCATACCAAACCCTAATGTCAAACACACTCAAAATCCTCTGGTAAAAGTTAGCCAGTTCCAGATTCAGTTTCTTTCTTCACTTCCAAGTTACAGAAACCATTACCCTGACACAATGGTTTGGGTTTTAATAGCATGAATCTTTTGGCCATAACCATGAAGAAAAAACAAAATAATACTAATCTGTAAGCCTCAGTGGCAAACAAAGGAATGTAATCTTGATTCTCTTGCCCACTAAATAATTATGCTTACATCATGCTAAAATAAAAGTCAAAGTTTTGCTTTCTGTTATTAAAAATACAAGGAAGAGATCAAACTGTCCATATAAATGGAATTATAAAACCAAGCCATATATAACCCAGACCAAAGTATGTAATCAGTACATAACAAATGGAGTTTAATACTCAGAGAAAACCACAGCTCTGGAAGACATTTAAAGGAATATTTCCATTTTCCTAGGTACTATATCAGGTTCTTGGCCAGACATTTCTGATCGCACTGTACTAAAAATATAGCCCCAGTTTCAGAAGACAAAAATTTTCGAAGCATGACGAAATGTGAAAGGTAATTGCAATGCACCACTGAGCTATTTTATTACATTATCTAACATCTTTAAAGAGTAGATTAGCTCACAGTGCAAATATTCTGGTTTCCCTGATGTTTGAGCGCTGGCATCGACACAAGCAGCAGGAACAGCCGTGCCTGAGGACGGGGGAGTGGTGCTAGTGAGCTTCTGGAGCAGCTTTCCTCGGCACAACGGGCAACGCTTTCCATCCAAGAACTACGTGGAACAGCTACAGCCCCTGTGTAAAGGCAGTCTGGGAAGATGCTGGGAGAGGTGTGTGATGCCTTGCCAAGCCCTCCTTAGCAAAACTGAAATAGCCAAACATTTATCAGCACTCTGTGGGTCTCACTGCTGACATAAAACCGGGGGGAGCTGGGATGAAAAGCTGCCGAGAGCCTGCAGGAGCCCACAGCCCACAGAGCACTCGCTGGTGGTCAAGAGCTGCCTCCCCCCTCAGCTTCCTTCATCTAACCATGACTTCTTATCTTCCCAGAAAGACAGGGCACAGTTCTAATGTGGCAATATCTTAAGAACTAATGTTGACTCAAATTAGAGATACTCAACTCTTAAGAAAAGTCAAAAAAAGCACAGTTAGAAACAGCAGCTGTGGGGAGAACAGAAGGGACTTGCTACACCTGCAACAAATAACTCACTCCAGTGGATTTGTGCTACACAAATCCCTGTTTACCTAGGAAATCCTTATTTACAATGGCTGCAATTGCATTTTCCTTCTGTTCCCTTTGCCCTCCCACCTGTTCCAACAAGGAGCCAGGGGAGCCCTCCTGCAGTCGCTTTGTTATTCCCAGAGACTTTCCCTTCCTCTTAACTGTGCCACTTATGGGACAAAAAGCAATGAGAGAGAATAATCACTAACCAAACTTTGCTTCCTTCGTGCAGCCAGGCTCAAAAATTAACTGCTCCCCTCCTTCAGCACAGGGAAAACCTCTAGGGAAACAGCACGCAGGGGGATCCAGCATGGCATGGGATGAAGGGAATAAGCAAATGTCTCTCAAGGAAGGAAAATAGAGGAGAAACATCAAGGCCTTTAGTTAAAAGTAGACAGTAGCTGTATGTTGCCACCATCTAGTATATGACATTGCAGTTTATTGCTCCATAAAAGTCAGTTTTAAGTTCAGTTTGAATCCTGAAGGCTGTCTGCAGGCAGCAAATTAAATGCAGGGTTTCAAACATGACGTTACAAAACTGAAGACTCATTTTAGACAAGATTGAATGAATTGTATTTTGAATGTTGTTTTTCTAAGACACGTACAGTCTGCCATAAAAACTAGTGAGAGAAACTACAGCCCGAATACGAGGTGTCAATGGTCAAGCATATCCTCATTAGAGGGTGGTCAAGTGATATTTATTTAAAGTGTTACGCACTATGAATTAAACATTTATTTTGTATCACCCAGTAAAATATCTGAACCTCATTTTGGCAGCTGTGCAAATTCTACCCCGACTGCATTGACGACTGACTGTACTTCCTTTGACTTTCATGCAGTCTCTCTTCTCATTTTAAGAGAAAAACCTAAAAATCAAGAATGCCAAAAATGCAAACATTCGTGTATCAGTCCACAGTATGCAAAAGGAGGACGAAAGCAGATCACCCCTCAAGACATCATGTTTACTAAGGTTGCAGATGGAATTACAGCATGATAATTAAAGTCTTCCAAGACTTGGCAACCTCATCCTGTGACTCCTCTAAAAGATCTGGGAACACAGACCTTCCGCTCCTGGGTCAGTGGCCTAAACAGGGACCATATTAAACAAAATCTTGGAGATCTGACCATCAGTTCCTTTCCCCTCTAAGGGGAGAACGAGCCTCACAGATTTTGGCTCAATCACCCCTGCAGATCCTCCTGCCCAAGGTGGCTAAAGGTGGAGATGACAGTCCGCAAGAAACTCGTGTCAGCCTGCTGTTAATATTTCCCCAGTCTGAAAAGTCTTTTGGCATGGTTTTAACAGGATTGCAAGATTTATTCCATTCCAAATGCTCTCTGGACCACACGGCAGAGCAGCGCTGCTGTGTGTCACTGTTCCATTGACTCAGCACTTGAAATGTGCCACTTTTTCTACCTCGGAACAGAATCAGCCTCTGCAACTGAGAGACCTCAAAGGCACATGGAAAAATACAAGAACTCTAACAACAACTGAGACAGGAGCTGCTGACACCTACTTCTCCTGGGCAAAGCACATTCAAAAGGCACCTCTTGACAGACCAACATTTACTTCCTCACCACACATACTGCCCATGGGTTTACTATGAAGCAGGAGGAAGGGGGTGAGAGAGTCATTTACAAAGGGAAGTCCCAATCTGAACACTTGGTGTGGGCAGTTACCATCTGACACTGTGAAAACAGGCCTCCATCATTGATTTAAAGGTGCAACGAGATCCCAGAGCTGAAAACAGGAGCACCACACTGTCAGAGTGGCTGAACTTTTGAACAGCTTCGTCAAAAATGGAGAAAGTGGGAAAGACAATGCACTACTGCCCAACTATACTTTCAATACAGTTTCTGGGAGTTGTTGCACAGAGCATCCCCCTTGCATAGATGTGACCACTCTGTCTGGACCAGAAACACTGAATTCTCTTTATAAGTCATTACTTCACAATTGCCCTTTATCTTGCTCCACTTGTTCCCACCACTACAGCCCTGCATTAATGAACTTTTATTTGAGAGCTTCAGAAGCTGTCCACCAGGATCAGGGAAGATTTGGTGTTGTTAAATGTATTTGTGGTAGCAAAAGATTTAGGAGGAGGAGATCAGAGGGGCACATGGGGGCTTTACTCTGAGAAGCTGCTGAGCCTCTCTCACCAGATCTAGCCCCATGTAAGATATAGGCTTTTTTTTTTAAGGGGTTTGGCTAGTTACTATGCTGAAGGTCACTGCTGGTCAGTAGAGCTGGTGTCAGGAATAATTCCCATGCAGGACAGATGGGAGACTAAATCCTTCCCCCAGAGCCTCTCCTGCTGCAATGTGGGATATGCCTCTCTTTTAGGACCACTTAAGCATCTCTCACCTAATCAATCATTTGTCTGTGGAGACGATCAGGAATTAACCTCTCTCTTTGTCTCTCCAGAGCAAAATTGGATTAGACTGAAATTCTTGAGTTAATACAGACATACCTGGGTGAAACTTAACAGCCTGTGATGCACACGAGATCAAACGAGCAAAGTCCAGGAGGGGACACGAACTAAGTGCTCTACAAGCTACAACTCTCAATGAAAACATCACCTGCTTTTCCAATCGCTTACGCACCGGGCAGGAAAAGCAGATTCAGAGCCGCGGCTCCGACTCAGACCCATGGATCTGTCCCAGCTGCAGTATTGCTCTGCCTCCCTCCCGGCCGTGGGGAACACGGCACAGCAGTGCCAACTGCAAGCATCCAATTTCCTAACGAGGAACGGCGCGGCAGCCGCCAGCTCCGGGCACTGCCGCACCTCGTGGAAAAGCCACTGCCAAACACCGCGCTGAGCCAGGCGCCCAACGCTGCCAGCACTCAGCCACTGCAGTCACAGTCTCCCCATCAACGTGGACAGGAGACTCCCACGAACCTGCCAGGACACAATATCCCTCCAGACACCGGCAAATCCAGTGGCACATTTTATGCCGCTTCGGTAATGACACTGGTTTGGACACTATCCCTGGAGGATAAGTATCGGAGAGCAGGAACTCCAAGTTAAACTGTGGGCACAAAAAGTGACTTGGGATTAAGTAGCGTTTTGCTTTGCTTAGACTATTATCCTGGGTGGAGCACAGCAGCCGGGCCAGATATCCCTGAAAGGCACTTTGCTGTGCAGTACAGCTGGATCCTCCAAGTTTTGTCGGCACTGGAGACCAAAAACCTCCTAGTTTAATTCTAAAAGAGCAGTGGAGAGGGAGTGCTGACTCAGGATATTAGCTTTTTCTCCCTATGCTCCACCACATCCCAGCAGTGCTAGAAAGGTGCTGTGTTCCCACACCCACAGCAAGACAATAAGGAATAAGTAATTTTATTGGGTTCAGTGAGACATTCAATGAGAACCTGTACCAGTGCAATGCACTCAGCAAATTGTCATTAAAATGCAGCCTGCTTTGTGTCCAGAGAAAACCAGCATTCCCTACCCTCTTGGAAGACCTGCCAGGAGCGCACGATGCCTGAGCTGTGCTGAGATGTGCAGAAGCTCAGCAGACAGTGGGATGAGCCTCACTAAATGAGAAGCAGCAGGTTTGGAACTGGGGGGAAGGGAAAGGAAGGGTTGAGAGAAGGAAGCAGATTACCGAGGCTATACTGGTTACATAGAAAGGACATGAAAGGCTTTACTTAAAGTGCCAGCGTCACTTCAATGTATTTCTAAGGATTCAAACAAGTCCCACCGGTGCAGAACAGCCCGAAGGAGCTTTGTGTTCATGCAATTTAATGGCTCTTTGTTCACTGAAGTCAAAAAGTAGCAGCTGATTTTGGATAGTCCCTGGCCAGGCCCTGCACAGCTTCCAGGATGAGAACAGCCATGGCTGGAGAGTGCACTGAACTATGGTGGGACAGCCTGAATTAAAGGGCGTTGTAAAATAAATCCTCTGATAAGGGCAATTAATGCTATCCTAATTATGTCTTTTCCCATACTCCCCACTATTCGTGCTGGCTGCCACGAAGGCAACTCCTCCTCCCAGGCAAAAATAAGAAGCTACAAGAGAGGTGGGGACTTTAAAAACACACTTTTGCCAATTTCTTTTCAATCCAGCGTACTGAATACAAGATATAAAAAACCACTCTGCAGCCTTTTGTTCTGGGATGTATTTCTATTACTGGCAAAGCCATTAGGCTTGAGGTTTTCTTATTTTATCTTTGCTTTCAGTTTTTTGGGGTGGGATTTTTTTTTTTTTTTTTGGTAATCAAAATGGCAATAGTTTATTATATGCTTTGAGGTTTCCTGCACACAAAAAGAAAAAAAAGGCTGTGCTACTATTCCTGTCTCTAATTCATCCCTTTTGCCTGCTCTGCTGTGGGCAAGACTTCAAATCATAACCAGCAATTTTGTCTGCCTCCTACTTACCAAAAATTACTGCTGCACCCACTGGTGATTCACAGACAACACATGCACACACGTTTGGTACCAGGACATCCATCTGAAACAGCAGATGCCTGGCAGCTCTAACTTTTGTTCATTAAAAAATGAAAGCAAGCCAGGCTAAAAAGTCTCCCCAACCACTAGAGGAAAACACACGTGTTTTCAAAGGGGTTTTAGTCTGATTAGTTGGAATAATATTTTCAAACCAAGAGGATGACACTGGAGCATTATACATCCTTGAGATACGTTATCTGAAATGTACCATTCTTTGTCAAAATGGATGTTTTCAAAGGCAATATCTGGTTATTTCTAAGAAAGATATGGAAAGGGAGAGAAACCCCTCCTGCATCAGTGTATTTAAACAGAACTCCAGCTCCAGTCACCAGGATGTCCCTCAACCTGTCTGGAAGATCACTCTCCAGTAAGGCACAGCTCAGCATCCCCCTCAAACACGCTGAGGTGCTGCCCAACACCGAGCTGTATCTCCATCTTCCAACAGTATCTGCAGAAGAACGCGCTCATTTGCATCCCCAGAACAATAGAGAAATTAATGAAGATGACTGCAATTCACAGAGCCTTGTGTCTGCAGCAGTGGAAAGGTCAAACAAATTAAGGCTCTGAATTCTGGGCAGAGATCTCAAGCTGGCTCTCTAACATTTGCAACACAAGGGAATAATTAGAAAACATCCATCAGCTCCATTTCCGTTGGAAAGCCCGTTACTGTTAACATGGTGATGAGCTGTCCTCTGCATAGCAAGATCTGCTGTCAGATTATGGTCAATTACGTCTCCTCAAGTATTTCAACTCCCAAACACAGACTTTAACTTCCTTCAGCTCTCAGATCTCAGACCCGCCGACCACACACAATACCCCTCGCAGAAAGAGCACCGAAACCCCACTGAGCCCCTGCAGGAAACCACTGCAGCTTTGAGGGGCAGCAAGGAGGGGGAAATGGTCCCTGCATTAAAAAAAAATAAATCTCTAGGTACTTAAAAAAATAATAAAAGGCTCACAGGTTTTCCACGCTGAACACACAAACCCCACATCGCCTCCCTCCTCTCTAGCTGTGAAGTCATATTCCAGCACTTAGTCCTCTTTTACAAGGAAGCACCCAGCTGAGCCCAGAGGATGTTTTTGGATTGGGGGACAGGAGAAATGCAGGACACTGCAGTTTCAAAAGCACATTTTATATGAGCTGTTCCATTTGAGAGTTTGCACACCCAAACGTTTCACTCCCCACAGAGCTGGCACAAACTTATTTTTAGCAGACCAAACCAACCTGCCACCCCTGGGACGCAGAAAGCTGCTCAGAAGAGATCTGGTGGTTTGGCTCTGCCTTGGAACTCCAGGCTTTTTTACCTCACAGCTGAGGAGGACACTGCCAGTTTCTGGAAATCTGGGTAGGGATCCATAAACCTGTGCAACGTCCCCAGCTACGCTGTGAGAACAGTGCCAGGAAAGATTTCATGCAGGAGCCTCAGCAAAGGAGACCAAATCCCTTGCCTGCCACGCTGTTGTGCCAGTTTGGGCTGGATAGAGTTAGTTTATAGGGGGCTGTATTTTCTATCTATGCTGAGCACAGTGCTGGTAACACGTGGATATTCTAGCTACTGAGGAGCTTAGAGAGTCAAGGACTGTTCTGCTCCTTATCCCACAATCAAGGAGGCTGGGGGGGCACGAGGAGCTGGGAAGAGACACAGCTGGGACAGCTGACCCCAGCTGACCCAAGGGATATTCCAAACCATATGGCATCATGCTCGAGCACACAGAGCTGGGGGAAGGAGGAGGATGAGGGGACGTTTGGAGTGATGCCATTTGTCTGCCCAAGGCACGGTTAGGCAGGATGGAGCCCGGCTTTCCTGGGGATGGCTGAACACCTGCCTGTGATGGGAAGTGGGGAATGAATTCCTTGTGCTGCTTTGTTTGCATATGTGGCTTTTGCTTTACCCATTAAACTGTCATTATCTCAGCCCTCCAGTTTTCTCACTTTTACCCTTCCAGTTCTCCCCCCTACCCAGCAGAGGAGTGAGCCAGTGGCTGTGTGGGGCTAAACCACAACACCTGGCAAGGAGAAAGACATGATCTGCAGGAATGGTTTAGTATCATAGTCAGACCCATGAGAGCTCTTGTAGATAAATCATGAGGGAAAACAGAGTGGAGGGGCCCACATGAAACATTTCCCCACCATGCTGCTGCTGTGCAGGCAGTGATAAGACAGGTGAACCTCGTCATTACATGGTTCAGCTTTCTGCTTTCTGTGGGGTCTCTGTCTCAATCATGAGCTTGCACTGAACCAGTAATGCCCTTCATTCCCCCATTTGAGCAACCTGGTCCAGTGGAAGGTGCCCCTGCCTACAGCAGTGGGGTTGGAACTAGATGGTCATTAGAGTCCCTTTCTATGTCCTAAACTTGCTTTCCAGCTCTTGACAGACACAGGGATCAGCAGCAGAGTCCTACCTGGAGTACCAAGCAGCAGAGAGGTCCAGATCTACTTGGATCCGGGATTCCCCTGAATGGTCACCTCCATTTGGCATCATCCCTATGCTGAAATGGTCACACTTCAGCCCACTTCACTCACTCCCTGGCCCAGGGAAGCTCACAACCAAGACACATTTTTTTACTGTAGCATGGCTGCCAAGGCTAATATTCATATCTGGCCATAATCCTTCCTAACCCCATGGACGGCTCTGGCAGATGAGTGTGTTGCAGCAACAAGGTTTAGGGGTTAATGGGTGCTCCATAAAAGGTTTGCCCTTGCAAACTTTAAAACATGTTCCTTCTCAAACGTTATGACAACATCCCCTCCATGCCATGCCCTTTCCATGCTGTCCATCCCAGCAGCCAGCTGTTGCACTGCCCTTGTCCCACTTCCCTGCTTTGCATTTGTGTCCCCTTTCCCCCAATTTTTCTTTTTAATTTAATTCAAAATATTTGTAAGTCCTGGGTTTGCTGAAGCTCCATTACCTAGAAATGGCACCAAAAGAAAAAAAAAACAAAACCATCAGACTTTTCTGGTTTTGGAAATAAAAATGTTTTGGCTGCCAAAGAAAAGAAAGAGTTACACCCATGTAAAGCTTTCACTTAGGGAGAATTAATACAGCCAACTGTTTTTGGATGGACTGCTGGATAACTACAGTACAAAAAACAAACAAAAAAAAAAAGCAAAGAGTCCCAAGCCCTGTCCTCTCCCATTAGATTCACTCCAGCTTCCAGCTTCTACTGGGTTCCTGTTCAGAGGGAAATCCTCTGTCACCTCTGTCTAGACCCCTCACCTGAGTTTTTACTGGAAGAAGTGCTGAGATGCACCTTCCAGGACCATAAACCTCTCAAACCACACATTCTAGAACACACATACACGCTGTATTTTATACACTCCCAATATTTTATAGATGTGTCTCTAGCATCAATCCTAGTGAAATTCCCTGCTGTGTTATGTCCTTGCTGACCACCAAGTCAAACATTTCCATCCACAAAATGCCCCTTTAAAATAGAAGTTGCATGTGCAGTTCCTAGCATGACTTATTCTGCATACTATAGGATTCTGGCTTGATCCCTGTCACCTCCCACAGAGCCAGTTAAGCTAAAGATCTGTCCAGAAGGACACGTAATCTTGCATATAACACTGCTGAATACACAGCCAAACTATCCCAGCTAAACTCCCAGCCTGGGTAATTAGAGATTTTATTCCTCTATTGTCCAACTGCTGATTTCATTACAGACTTTATGAAATCTCTCCTTTAAATTCCCTAATACTCATTAGCAATAATTAAACAATGAGGATACAGAAGACAGAAGTAAGAAGTTAAGCAGAAGGGAGTGGCGCTTTTTTTCCCCCCCTTTTAATAAGTCCAGTGCCAATGTTCATGAGTCAAAATTTTCACAACTGGCCAGCAAAAACCTGTGCCAGGGGGAAAGAAACCCTGGAGAAAGCAGGGGGGTTTTGTCTCCCTTGGATGCAATGCTGAGTGCACATCCCATTAGCTTCTTTTAGACTGTGCTAAGTAAGAGGATCTGCTTCAACATCTCCCCTTATGTTGACTCACAGCACAACAGGGACATGCTGTTTTGCCACCTCAACATAAATGACTTGTATTACAGGAGGACAGGCTGCCAGAGGGCCTGACAGGCTGGATTTCATTCCTCATTTCACATACCCTCTTTCCTGCAGCACTGACATCTCTCACCTCAGAACTGCAAAGGGTCTCACTGCTGCTCTCACATCATTCTGTGGTTTCTGCTGTCACCTGCTCCCCAGAAACACAGCAAAGGCATTTTAGTATGGACTAGATCAGCCACTCAACCCTTTCTTCTGGACAAAGTGGTGAGATATAGAGGATTCCCTGTATGGACGTAACTCTCTCCAGCAACACAAGCTGAAGGAAACACATTAAAATGCATCACTTGCAATTAAAACCATGCTGACTTGAATTTTTCCACTTAAAAATAATAAAACATCCAGCTCCTGAGTATGTATCCCTTCCTTCCTCCCTGATTTGGAAGCTTTAAATTCTGAATAATCATTATTCTGAATATTTTGCCCACAGGCACAGCCCTGAGACTCTTCACAAACTAGGACATCTCAACTGTATTCAAAATTCCCAAGTGCTGCTCGAAGTTGCTTATCAAATGTCTGAGCCCGGCAGCAGTGGAGACAATCAGTCTATGCACTGGTGGCTCAAGTATTGCACACTGTTGCTCAATTTTGTCCTGGGTTGTAATTTTTTTTTTTTCTTTTTCCCTGGTTTCCTTCAAAAAAAGCAAGCAGCTGTTCCAGCAGACAGCTCCCGGATTTCCCTGGATGTGCGTCAGTGGGATGATGCATGCTGCTCCTTCTCAATCTGGCGGCCATCCTTCAGACAGAAGGAAGTAAGACCGTGGTCATATCTAAGCTACTGAAAATCTTGGACATAATCTGCAAAGTAAGCCAGACAGACAGCTTTCCGTGCTTGCACTTTCTAAAAATGAATCATGAAAAGCCACGACAGTGGATAGAACGGTTTAAGCCAACCAGTCAAAAATAAGCCAGGGCAGAACAGCACTGCCAACGTTGCTCCACTGTGTCATTTCACATTCAAGAAGGTCTTACAAGCATTTGCAGAGCCTTAAATTAAGCCATCAGCACCAAAGTGGACAGTCTGTGGACATTCACCACCACTGCTCAGTGAAGCAGCATGACAAATCCCCAAGCTCTGCCCTCCTACAGTCATATTCCCCCTAGTGCCTTTAACAGTGTATTTTCAAGCACAACTTCACCTTTAATTAATGCAAGATGTACAATAACTCTGCAACCTCTTCCCTCCCCAAAAATATTCAGCCTGAAGGTCAACCTATCAGTTTCATATTGAAAACCCAAGATGCAGCCAAGAGTCCAAGATGACACGGCCGGGGCCACAGCAAGGAGCGGAAACTGTACAGAAGAGATTTACACGTCTTTGCTGGAAAATTCCAAGAGCAGCAGTATCTGTTCTGGGCCCACTGCTTCCCACAGAGTATGACAAAATCACACTGAAGTCAATGAAAATTTGTCATATCCTGTGAGGGAAGAGAGACAGAAGGGGAGAGGGAGCTGTCAGTGTGTCCTGATGAGGTGCAGCTGATCCAGGAAAGAAGCCAGACCCCAGATATCCTGACATTAGCTGATAAACCCTAAATGAAACCATTTTGCCCCAGGCAATATTCTGACAGGGCTAAACCACATCCTTAGCAGACACCTTCTTGACCACATGCATTGCTGGCGTGCTGAGAAATGTGCACAGGAGTTAACCTAAAAACCTGTCGGGTGTTAACCTGACACACACAACAGTCTTTGCCTACCAGCAGTACAGAGGGTCAAACTAACTATCAGTCACAAGCCAGGAATTTTTGCCAAGACTGCAATGGAGTATCTATGTTGCATGTGACAACAAGATCTGTTTCACTTCCTTGCCACCTCCTGCCTAAAAATTCAGCCCAGACAACAACATCCTAAAGCTGTTCCCAACGTAGGCAAGCACAGAGAAGGTGCCTTGCTTCCATTCCTCACACACCAGCTCCTACTTGACATTCTTTCAGATCATGATTAAAAAATCCATCCCACCTACCCCCAGAAGGCTCACCACAATTCAGATATTAACAAAAAGCAACATTAAACCCACCTCAACCAGAGTCACGTTAAATAGGTGCAAGTGGCCAAACTTGTAGGCGATTTGGCCATGCAGTGACAACCCAGATGTTCCCTGTCTGTGCCTCCCTTGCTCCCACCCACCTCCTCACGGCATTAGTCATTCAGAAGACATCAGAACAAAGCCACATTCAGGCTCGCCAGATCAGGTTTTGTTTGCTTCGAGACCACAGTGGTAGACAGCTGTTGCACATTTTTACCCTGAAGTCTGAGTGAGTTCCTCACAAGACTCACGAAGCTCTGATCAGGAATGACCTGTGAGGGGCTCCACCCCAACCTCCTGCTGGAAGTGGGGCCACCGGCACAGCTTTGTACCCTGTGAGCTTCATTATGTGGCTGTTGCTCCTTGTATCATCAGGCAATCCCAGTGTGGTTCTGTCACCTTCACCTTCTGCCTCTCAAACAGTTGTAGGTGGCTGTGAGATGAATCTGTAACTTCTTCACCAGAGGAAACAAGTCCAGCTCCCTCACCTCTTCCTTGGAGAACATCTGTGACCAATGGGTCTTTGGCCATCTTGGTGGCCTTCTGCTAAACCCTCTGCAGTTTCTCCACGACCTTTTTGAGCTGAAGGGATAATATTTTAGATGTACCTCATCAGCATCAAGCAGAGGTGGTATGAGCTTCCCTCATCCTGCTGGCCAGGCTTCCAGGGTAGATATAATAAATGAGAACAGTTTGCTTCGAAATATATTCTTTGTATGATCCCCCCCCTCTGTCCTTCCTTGAAGGATCCACACAGTTAAATCCCCAGTGATATCCTATGACACCAGATTGAAGCATTTCTCCTCTGTCACCTGCTTTCCATATTTAAGAAGTGGTAAATATGCACACAGATATATGCATAAAAATCTAGGTAACACAGCACTTCCCTGCCTTGAAGGTGAAGATAATGTTAAGTTTACTGGCAGGCAGTCACTAAAAATGCAAAAAGTAACATGACAGTATTAGCAAGTGCCTTGCATTGAAGCAGTACTCTTTCTTGCTTAAAGCTAACTGTAAGGGTATTAAATATATTTAAAGCCTAAGGGTTACAAACAATTCAATTTGGAACAATTTTAATTTTAGACTATATACGAATTGACCTTTATGTAATCAGAGGAAAAGCAGGGCAGTTTAATCCATAATGATTTTTTTCCCCCTATAAATAGGTATTTAATCAACAGAAGACAAAACATGGCATCCTGGAAAATCACTGAAATTATCAGATTTGGCAGGCAAAGTCTTCTTTATTTTCTGCATTAATTTAGGAAAAGAAAGAAAGGAAAGAAGCACTGGACTTCTTTCAGAACAGCTGTTCACCTTAAGGGGGGATGTAAAGAGCTGTTGTTTCTCCTCACACCCTCTTTTGTGGAGAGCTTCACACTCAGCAGCACAAACAGGACCAGCTAACACCTCAGCCCCTTTGCTCTCATGGGCTACTTCACCTGCTGAGAAAGGAGCCATAAACCCCCAAACTAAAACAGGAAAAGCTTGGAGCTTTTAGGGGTTTCCCTTCAAATAACTAATAATTCATGTGTCAAATCAAGCAGCTCCTCCTACACTCCTCAAAGCAGCCTCAGTCCTGAGTCTGGCTGTGCTGGGAGGTTCAGGTTGTAGCCCTGAACTCCTGGCACCCATCCTGCCTTCTGGGGAGGGGACACTGCGCTGGGAAGGCTCAGGCTCTGAAGGCCAAACCCCAGCGTCAGCCCTGCACCACCAGCCCCATTGCAGGTGCACCTCCCCGGGCAGTGAGTGTGCTGCTCCGTAAGCACGTGCTGGATGTGCCCCAAAGGGATGTGTTTTCACCTCAAGCTCACCCCAGTGCCCTCAGGACGTCACCTCTGAGGGCTCAGTGCGCCAGGGCCAGGCCCTAACCCCACATCTCCCTGCGAGTGCTTTGTTCTCATTTATGGTTTCTTGGACCAACAGCTGTTCAAAGTTCTTTTTACCCCCCTATTTTTAAAAGAAAAGGAAGATGCTGACAATGCAAGTGGTCACCCAGGCTTTCAAAGCTCTGCAGGAGGCAAAAAAAGGAAAGTCACTCATCAAGCTGCTTGTTACCCTGATGCCTCTTTAGAAGAAAGGCAGTTCCCACAATCAGTCCTATTTACTGCAGGCTGTAATTTTGCCTGCATGGCAGGACAAACTCCTGGATACTGCTCTAGCTGCACATGAATGCATTTGAGGCAATATGTAAAATTAATGAAGACAGGTTTTGGGTCCCTCCCCTGCAAATGTCCAATGTCCATGTGCTGACCGTCAGTTTTAATGGACTCACACGACTTGTGTCGGCGTGGAACATGCAAATGCCCAGCCTGATTGGGAAAAACTGTATGTGTTGTGCGGCTAAAAGAGTGGCAAACCTGTAACTTTTAATGGCTCAGCCTCTCTCAAGACCACAAGCCCCAAGAACAAGAGCAGTTTTACTTGGCACAAACAGGGATGACTGAGCAAGGCGACACGTACAAGGATGCCAAAGGTTTCAATCTCTTCTGAAAATCTCTGCCCTAGTAAGCCAATGACAGGGAACACATGGCTCCCAGCCATATTATTTGTTCTAGCTTATTATGCATAGCACAATACAGACAGTAACAAGTGCGTGTCAAGATGTGGCCTGTTAAACGTGTTGAAAACATTTACTGGGCCAGTAGCAATGAAAAGGTTCCCTACCCTGGTATTACACAGATAGAGGTTTACCGCACACAGCCCCAGCTTGAATGCATTGCCCAATTTGCAGCCAACAGCCCCAAGTTTCAAATGTTTTATGAGCAAATAACTTGGACTCCTTCTCTTCGATACGTGTGACGTGTCTCGCTTCAAATTTGCAACTGGAGTTGCATTCACACGTCCAACAGGCAATGGCTGATTGCACAAGGATTGCAAAAGGGTTGCATTTTCCAGTGGTTACCAACTGGCAAACTCAAGTCCCAAGGCCATTTTAGAAGCTTCAGTAAGTGTAACAGAATGAGTCAGGCCGGGAGGGACCATTAGAAATCATGAAGTCCCACCACTCTGCTCAAAGAGGGCAATTTAAGTAGCTCCTCAAGACTCTGCCCAGTTGGGTGTTGACTGTCTCCAGGGATGAAGACATCTCTCCACAGCCTCTCTGGACACACAGTTCCCATGTCTGACCACCTTCGCAGTAACAAAGTTCTATCTTATGTTTAAATGTAACTTCCTGAATGCCAGTTTGGCCCCGCTGCCTGAAGACACTAAGAAACCAAGAAAAGACTGGATCCATCCTCTTTACTGCTCTACCAGGTACTTATGCATGTTGATGAGGTCCCCCCAATTCTCCTTTCTCCAGGCTGAGCAGCCCCAGCTCTCTCCACCTCTCCCCACACACCAGATGCTCCAGTCCTCTCACACCTTTCTCAAGGTGTGTCACTGGACTCCAGTATGTTTATGTCTCACTTGTACTGGAGAGCCCAGCACTGGACCCAGCACTCCAGATGTGCCTCACCAGCGTTGAGCAGAGGGAAAGGCCCACCTCCCTCAGACCCCCTGGAAATCCTTTGCTCAACACACCCCAGGATGCTGCTGCCCATCTTTGTACAAGGGGATATTGATGTCTCACATGGACCTCTTCACCCACCAGGACCCCATGTCCCTGTTCATCACTGCTGCTGCCACTTGGTCAGCCCCCTGTTATATAAACTCAGTAAAGTTACAAGACCTCTTTCACATCTACAAGACTTCTCTCACATCAATGCCCCACCCTGGTCCGTATTTGCCCTCACGTAGCCAGAAAATCCAAACGCAAACAGCTGACTCACCAAACACATGGCAAACCCCCAACTCTGCCCAGAGCCTCACCCACTGCACTGAGTTGTCAGAAAAGGCCACCACTGCAGACATCTGAAAGGTCCTTTTCTTGGTGGGACACAAATATAAAGTTCAGATCAGATACGGATCAGAAAAATCAGCCTAACCTTGTAATCGGTGTAATTAACGTAGTCAGTGTAATTAAAAGCACTTTGATCCATTGAAGGAAGAGCATGTGAGGAAATAACACTGTAAAACAACACATAATGACAGTGTTAGCACAGCAATTACTGTTTCCAGGTTTAAAAGGCAACAGGAAGGTAACAAAGAGCCAAATCAAAGCTTGAGACAGTACATTAAAAACACCCCTCAAACCACCTTAAAATGGTCTTGCTTCAAATTTGCATTCTCTCTCCTGGAGAAGATGATTACAACCTTTTGATCTCTCCAAGCAAGACAAATTATATTACCATGATTAAAAATTCAGGTCCTTCTGTTGCACCAGTAAGTAGGACACACAGAAAGTACATCACTGTGCTGGCCCCTGTGACAAAGGTGCACAGCAGCATTTCCTTCCTGAGAAATCTCAGTTTCTGGACACAAAAGAGTTAAAATAATAAACTGCCATGATTTCAGGGATGCTCAGCTCTGTCACCCAGAGTGCAGAGCACCAGCTGACCAATGCAGGAAAGCCAAAAGCAGCTCTCCCAGAGGTGAAATCAAATTGCACACACACAATATTTGATTTCTAGCAGCACACGTAACAAAATTAAAATTAAAAGGGGAGTGGGGAAAATCAAGTTAATTTTACCAAAACCTAATTGGGAAGGGAAACCAAACAAACTACCACATATCTCCTTTTCCTTTCAATAAAAGCTCCCTCTGTCAAAGCCTTAACATCTTGTCAGTGCACGCCAGCAAATCCACTTAAAGCTCAACCACAGAATTTTATTCTTCTGCGACCACACAGCAAAAGAGATCGTTCTTCCTTTGTTGAACTGGAAGGATTTGGGCTGAAAACTGGCAAGAACCAAATTTTAAAGCTGGGTCACTTCTTCCCCCCACCTTTTCCTCCTGGTAGGGTCTTGGTAGCAACCTTCAGTGTGAGTCAAAGGGGAGTAGGGAGAGGTTCAGGAGCAGCACAGTGAGAAAACTAGAAGTGTTACCTTTAATAAATACCAAGACTTTCATGGTGTTACCATAGGAATTAATCCTTATATTAATATTTAAAGCATGAACAAAGCAAGGACTCTGGAAGACATGACTGGGGGAAAGTGGTAGCAGTTCACCACTGCAATGCACTAATTGTAACTTAAGGGGAAAAAAAGACACCTTGAGACCCCCAAAGAAATTGTGCTGTCTGGATAACAGGATGAGCTCAAAATCAGAAGCACCTTCTTCCCTTGCCATCTGCTTGAGTGAGTAGCTAAGCCTAGCTGGATTTTTACAAGTCTCCAGAACTGAACTCCTTCCTATACAGCTTTTTGGAAATACACACCAGCAACACAGAGCACTCTTGAGCAAACCATATAAATTACAGGACAATGAGATGTGAAGAAAAGAGTTCTTTCCAAATTCTGCAGGGTTGTTCTGAGTAAAGACAAAGTTTGGCACCGCACCAAGACCTAAAAAAGGAGGAAGGTGTCAGACCAAACGTAAAACTGTATCTTAAAAAGATTAGAAATATCAGACATCCCCTTCAGATCATTGCTTCACAGCAAGCCTGAACAGCACCTTCTAAAGTGAAGCTGGGCAAACCTCAAACAGCCACAGAAGCCAGAACTCAGAGGATGCAGCAAGGCTGATGAAACCCAGCCGGGTGTGTGTGCAGGCGCTGCAGCACTTGCTGCCCAGGGCTGAGTGCACGTGGCCTTAGCCTGCTCTCCAGTTCACTTATCCCTCTTTTCAACCAAGAGGTTGGTGAAAGCAGGGAAGAGGTTTTGCCTGTAGTGGTGTTATGTGAACCTACCTGACACCTCTGCTCTGGAGACGGGCTGGGAGAGCTGGGGGTGTTCAGCCCGGAGAAGTCTCCAAGGAGACACTTGAGCTCTTTCCAGTGCCTAAAGGGGCTTTGCACAAGGGTCTGGAGTGACAGAACAAGGGGGGAGGGCTTCAAAATGACAGAAGGCAGGGTTAGATGGCATGTTAAGAAGGAATTCCTCCTTGTGAGGGTGGTAAGGTTGTGGCACAGGTTGCCCAGAGAAGCTGTGGCTACCCCATCCCTGGAAGTGTCCAAGGGCAGGTTGGACAGGGCTTGGAGCAACCTGGGATAGTGGAAGGTGTCCCTGCCCATGGCAGGGGTTGGAATGAGATGATCTTTAAAGTCCCTTCCAACCCAAACCTGTCTAAGATTCCATGACTGCTTTTAATACAACAAAATCCAACGTAAGTGCTGTGACATGGCAAATGTACTAAAAATACAGATCATGCAAGATGCACAACCACCAAAAAGGTGAGTTTTTAGACTAAGTCTTCCTTAAAATCCCATTACTCCAAGAGAGCTTGCAGATTTCAACACCACTCCACGCAGGAACTCTGATCTTCAGTCTCCTTTTCCCTGCCAATTTTCCTCAGCCTTTTGTGTTGTGTTTTGGGTTTTTTTAAAACAAAATGTACACCAAATGCTGCATTTCTAAACATTACACATTTATTCCCTGCTCTACCAGTTTGTTACAAGGCTTCTTCTATATTCATCTCACACCATTTTAAACATTTGGAATACCTCCCATGTGGGGGAAGAGCACAGAGCTCCTGGTCCCTGCACAGACAGCTCAGAAGGGGAAAAATCCTTTTAGCAGCCATTTGGATATTAAAGAACAGGCCCGTGAGAAGAAGACTTTATTCCCTTTAACTCGTAACAGAAGGTGAATATTTCCTTTTCCCTGGTAAGTTTGAAACAATCTGAGCTCTAGAGTTGTATGGTGGCTTTGAGAGATGAAAGCAGCTCACTCAAGAGAAGAAATAAGATTTTTAGCTCTTATGAAGGTTAAGTGCATGAAAATCAGATAATTCATCAAAAATTCATCATCAAAATTCATCAAAACCTCATATTGCAGAATACTGCAAAGAAGTTTGGGGTAGCAAGCATGGGAAGGACAGAAAGAATAATAGCTAATAAGAGAGCTCTCCAGTTCCAATTTCCTAAAACTGATGTCCTGAGTACTGCTATGACAGCAAAAATAACAAGTCTTTTTTTTTTTTTTGCCCTTTCCTTGTTAGCAACAGCTATAAATGTCATCAACAGCACCAGCAGGAAACCTCCACAGAGGGTAGGATGTGAAGAAATGAGATGCTTGCTAGTTTTAGAAACCATTAAATTTGCCATTTCCACTGAACTCCTACAGTCACTTCTTCCTGC
Source organism: Pachyramphus minor (assembly GCA_013397135.1). Lineage (NCBI taxonomy): Eukaryota > Metazoa > Chordata > Aves > Passeriformes > Tyrannidae > Pachyramphus > Pachyramphus minor. The sequence goes on from VYXB01002195.1 coordinate 295,134, forward strand.
AAAGTTCAGGGACTCACAAAATAAAGAAGCCATCCTGGCAGAAAGAGAAACTGCCTCTGCACTGGAGAGTGAGTATGACAGTCCTACCCATCTCCTGGGGAGCCTTCCCAGTCTGCTGGCATCAGGAATGGCCATCACAGGCAGTGGATGAGGCCAAAATCCTCTGGGTCAAGAGGTTCAGAAACTGAAGACTAGGTCCTCTGTCTTCTTAAAAAAAAATACAAGATGATTTCAGGGGAAAGATCTCACCATGCAAAGGACTCTGCTCTCAAGCTCCCATGAAAAATCCCCCTCCTCTCTTAGATGCCTAAGAGGAAGAAGCACATTTCTGGAGATCTGTTATTTTCTACCTTCAAACAGGTATTCAGCACTACTGAATTCAGCCCACTAACTTTCTATTTTCCTCAGAGATACTGGATAAGTTTATAAACCCTTTATATTTCACTTACAAGCTTGTGTGAAGTTGGAAGACAATGAGACAGAGAAGCTGAGCAACAGAAGTGCCTGTGAATGTTTACAAGTGCTCCTGTTAAGTCTGAGGATGTAACAGATCAACTAAGTACTGGAGAATTATAACTAAACCTAATTCTAGCAAATGCCTTTTGGAGGACAAACCTACTACTGGAAGACAGCAGCACTTTAAAGAGGCCTGAACAAGCAGCATGAGAAAAATCAGATGCCTCCAGCTTCTTCAAATACTGCAAATTGCTGCAGTCATGGGGTGTTTTTCCCTGGTGGTGGGACAGCAACACCCAGACTGACTTGAAATGCCTCAGCTCAGGTACCAGTGCAGTTTTACTCTTGGAAGAAAGTTACAGCAAGTGTTTGTTACACCTTCCTACTCAGGCCCTGCTTTCACACCGCCCTGCAGACACCCACAGGAACCATTATCTGTGTGCCTGTAGCTACCCACTTGAAGGAGGAAAGTGAGGTCTGTCAAAGACTCAAAATAATTTTAAAAGGCAGCAATGTCACCAAGGCCACTGAAGAGCAGAGCACTGTGTGCTCAAAAGCCAGATCTTCACAAACGCCAGGTAGCCAGACCCAGCTAACACAGGTCTCCGTTCAGCTGGTTAAAAAATTGAAATTTATGAAAAGATCAGCTGGGCTGTCTCATGTACCACGAATTCTGGTACACTGTCACTTTGACAAAGATTGCCTGTTAACACAAAAAAGCACTGCAGCAAGAGCAAGAATCAGCTCCTCACAGTGTCTTAAATTCTCCTGCAGTACAGTTATGGAAGGGAACAAACCCAGGGCTGCACTAACCTTTCCATGTTCTTCCTTCCCTGCATGTTGTGAATATGACCAAACGCTTTTTTGTTTTAAAGGTCAGAATTTGAAACGAGAATGTTAATGGTCTCATGATCCTTAAACGAGCAATTGTTCATCTGCAGAAAGTATTAGAGAAACAGTGGTTAAAAATAAGTTTTCTCAGCTAATACTAAGAACCCAACAGCCAAGAACCTGAACATTGCACTGTATCTCTGTGTTTTGAAGAAGGGGATGCTCTCACCAGCACACCACCTTGGCACACCCCTTCTCCCCAAGGACAACAAACCTGGAGCAGCTCCAGGCCAGGTGCAGGCTGGACATCCCTTGCAACATGTCCATGGTATTTTGGGAACTGTTTTATTGATGTGTTCTGGAGGGATTATCAAGTCTGCTGGCAGCAAATGCTCATCAAGGCACATCACCTCGTAAAACAGGCGAGTAACTGCTGCTATGTTATATTAGGAGCTGCTGGCAAAGAACACATTTCAGTGATTCCCAAAGATGGGAACGTCCTGCTATCTAGTGGAAAATAATGAGTTTGTTGAGTTCAGTGGACAACAGCACTAAATAAAGCAAAGATTTCTGCAGAAACATAATAACTGAGCTGCAGGTAACACGAGATGATGATGCAGCAGAGACTGCAGGAATAAAAAAGCCCAGCTGCATCAAAAGGGAGAAGAGCAAAGCAAACATCTGCTGCAGGACTAGTGTTCAAACAGACACTGCCTAGACTTCAAACTGAGAAGTTTTCAATAACTGAAACATTAAAGGCCTCTGTATTGTCCATACTACTTTACCACCCACTTAAAAAAAAAAAAAATTGGATAGCATTTCCAAATCCATCTTCATGATTTAAAGGCTGCTCAGGAGTGTTATGGAAACCTGCCTAATTCATCCAGACAGTTTTGACAAATCCAAACCAGTGTGTTTAAATGTTTAGCGAGGAAACATTTTTCAGGAGATGTAATACCTTTTATTAGACCAACAGATACAAACAAGGAGCCCAAGGGGCTGGGAGGGCAAAGAGACTGACAAGTTTTCAACATCTAAGTCTTCTTTTCCAGTCTGAAGATGGGCTGTTGGCCTGAAAGCCTTTCTGCTCAGACTAAATAATATTAAAAAAAATCAGAAAACTTGGCTCCTCCTCTAAACTTCCCTTCATTTGTACACTTAAAGTGTCAAGGCTTCAACATTAATTCGTGAAATGATGAATATACCTTTGGACGGTGTTTTTGAGCACACCAAAAGGTTTGCAAATCCCTTCTTTAAACAATGAGAAAACTTAAATCCATGTATGGAAAGTGAACAATGTCATCTCTTGGCAACCTTAGCTTCCCTGTCCCACAATGCAATGTCAGCAGTATCACCAGCACATGTTAGACTAGATGCATCCCAAGCCTCAAGCTGTGAATGTGCTGGACTGCCAACCACTCTCAGCTCAGTAGCCAGAGAATATGAGAAGATGTGTATCCCTCCAGACTCTGAAAGCTCCACAGAAAAAGCCCTTTCCCTGCTGCCTTGCAGCGAGGTCGGGTTGTGGGAAGCAGCTCTTACAAAGCTTGTCACCACACGCAAGACGGGAACACGCCGCCATCCCCAGCGAGGATGAAAGAGGGAATGCACAAAAGTCATTTCAGAGTTCTGTTGGGAGAAACATGACCTCAGTGTAACGTGCCTCTGGAATTTCCTTGCTGCACCTGGGGACTGCAGCCTGCAGGAGTGGCCACTGGCCGTGTCTTCTGCTCATGGAAAATGCTGCAGGGCCGTGAGGGTGCTCAAGAACATCTCAGCTGCCCCGGCTTTCTGAACCATTCTGAGTCATTCTGTGTGTATTACACAGCCTTTTAAAGGAGATGGCTGATCACTGTGGAGATTTGAAATCCTGTAATCTAATCACCACCAAGGACAGTTAGTGGCTGTTTTATGAGCTATACTAAGGACATTGCCAGATATAAGAAGCTCACAAGGGTATTCCCCAAATGTAACTTTTAAGAGAATCATAGGATCCTAGAATGGGTTGGGTTGGAAGGGACTTTAAAGATCATCTAGTTCCAAACCACTGCCATGGGCAGGGACACCTTCCACCAGCCCAGGTTGCTCCAAGTCCTGTCCAACCTGGCCTCGGACACTTCCAGGGATGGGGCAGTCACAGCTTCTCTGGGCAACCTGTGCCAGGGCCTCCCCACCCTCCCAGGGAAGGATTTCTTCCAAATAGCTAATGAAACCCTGCCCTCCTTCAGCTGAAAGCCCTTCTCCCATATCCTAACCATACCCTTGTGCAAAGTCTCTCTGCAGCCTTCTTGTAGCCCCCCCTTAGGTACTGGAAGCCTCCTAAAAGATTTCCTCCAATCTGTGCCTTCTATGGTTTGATATATTCTGGGCAGGTTTCACATTACAGCCACCACCACTGACGACATGCTTAACTGGCAGGAACACAGATACACCCTCCTGGCTTATTACTCCTAGAACTTGGTCACCCTACCCAAAAAAAGCAAATTATGGTCCTGCCAGGGGATCCTCTCCAACACTGAGGCACAGCTGGACAGCTCAAGCAGCAAGAAAACATCAGCACTGTGACAGCTGGCTTCTGTGATTCCTTAGATGAAGGAGCAGCGACCACAGCGAGCTACAGCTGAGGGACAGGGAAGGAAACCCAGGGCTGTGCCCATCCTTGTGTCTGGTCTCACACCCTTGCAGTTCTCAGAAGGGTTTGATCTCGCTGCCAAGCAGCCGCTTGTGATTCCAAGCCCGGACGCGCAGAGGCTGCCCAGCGTTACGCGGCCAGCCGGGCACTCTGCCCGTGTGCCACACAGAGCCAGCTCGGACCACGGCGCTCCAGCCCAGCGCCTGGAAAGCCGGGCCACAAAAAGCCAAGGCTGCAGCACATCCACCTCTGAGGGCCCTCACCAATGTACTCACAAGCCCCCTTCAGAAGGAGCTGGAGAGCGAGGGCTGGCGGCACTGGGAGCCTGTGCCAGGTAAAGACAATCTGCAGTCAGACTCACCACTCTTAAACACTTGGAAGACAAGTATGACTAAAAGAAACAGGTATTTTAAACATCAGCAGCCTCCATCCTTCCCTTAAAAAATGAACCAAAACCAAGGCCAAATATGAGGACTCATAGGCTGATCTAGTACCTTAAATAAGGTCAATTTTCCACGTGACTAGCATTTTAATACTGTATTAAATTATATATATTTTTCACTCTATCCCTTAGTAGAAAAGCCCGAAATAGATGCCTGAGGTCTTTTGGGCTGTTATTAACAGCAGAGACAACAGACTTTGAAACACACACCCTGCAGGGATCTCTGCGCACATATCCAATTACGCACAGTTCTGCTTCCAAAGTTTTCTCCTGATAAGTGTCTGGAATAAACTGAAATCTCTTCAGCATGCAAAACTTCTGGGATGAATTTAAATGAGCGTCTTCAGCATTTTATGAACAATCCCTTACAAAGAGGAAAACTAAAAGACAAGGTTCATTGTCCAAAATAGGCTCTAGGTAAGGTTTTGCCATAAAATTCCTGTAGGACTTATGGGAAATGTCCATTCCATTGAATGGAAATTGGAAATGGAAACTGGACAGGTATAAGAAACTGCTTTCCCATGCATCTAATAAGCCAGATGACAGACTGTTTAAGTGGTATTACAGACTGGGCAGAGCTGTCTCCAACCAGACACAATGTCCCTCCTCATGGGAGTGTAGGAGATTTGGGGAGCAGCCAGAAATACCCACTGTCAGAAAGAAAACCCCCGTTTTACTGTTGAGTAGGCAGGACCTGAAATCAAGTGCTAGAGTCAGAAAAGGGTGAAATAAAAATAAAAAAAAATTTAAAAGGAAAGAAAAAAAGAAAAATAACTTGTCAGAAGATACTTTATTACCATGGATTCTGAGCCAACTGTACAACAAGGCTTTGCAGCAAGCAGACAGCTCTGCCAGACAGCTGTGAGAACTTCACACTCAACAGACAACCAACCTCAGCTCTAATCACCACCTCCAGTGGTGATCTCCTCCAGGAAAGATTTGCTCAAAATCTGCAAGTTAAAGGCAATTCTGTTTATAATTTATAGTTTTGGGATGGCCAAAGTCTCTCTCTTACCCCAGAGGAGAACCCATGAGGCTTGGGAACAATATGAAAAGAAAAAAAAAAGCAGCCAAGAAAACACAAACAACAACAACAAAAAATACCCAGCAAAAACCCAAAACTCTCTCTGACCTCCAAATTTAACAAGTCAAAAGTAGGGTGACACACAACAGGCAAGTACAGGCAGAGCAGAGAGCACAAGGCAAAAGGTGAGGTACAAACCAACACACCTGGAAAGAACACACAGAGGAAATGGGGCTACAGACTGACAAAAACCAGATGAAATCTAACCAAGGAAATGCAGATCCTTCCATCACACTTCATCCTTTACTGTGGTGGTCTTGCAGACTGAATGTGTTAAGTCCAGATCTTGTCCAAGGCACTGCTGTTCAAAACATGGAATTCAGGTAAGGAACAAGTGATTTCCCTAAGCTTCACCCTACAGAGACACAATATCACACTTTGTTGCCTCAAGCTTCGCATTTCAGCTGTGGCAAAAATTAAGGACAGAGGAAAGACACCACCTCACACGGGTGCACACTCTAAGAGAGTTTTGTATGCTGATGGTTTAGCAATCCTGCCATTTTTAATCACAGCTGTGGTGAAAGGTAATGTGTTTTCCCATTATGGCTTACAACTGGGAAATATTTATGGAATGAGCAGCATGTTAGAGTGTCTTTATTTCCAGCAGTTAAATGAGGCTTCTGAGAGTCCTCCCTAATATTGTGGACATTTGTTTCATTGCATGAGGCTTGTGCTCCAGTTCAGGATTAAACTGTCATAGGGGGATTTACTGATTTAACTGAATACTTGCTTTCTGAGAGAGAAATTCCAGTTGTCTGCTTCTCAGCTCTATCTAGCCATCAATACAAGCCAATTTCAATTTCAGGTTTCCTGGATTGAAAGAAAAAGAGGTAAAAATAAAAATCCATTTTTTCATGGGGGGAAAAAAAAAATCAGCCAAGACAACAACAACAACAAAACCAACAAAAGAATCAAACAACACTAAAAACAACCCACATATGGTTCTTCCTAAAGGTCCTGAGCAGTCTCTTCTGCTCAGCCCTTTATTACTTCCAGCTTCTTTAAGCACACAAACTTGTCAAAGTCTGACATGCAGAAGGGACTCTCTCTTGCAGGCCTGCCTTTTGTCTGCTGTCCAAACTTGTTCGATCCTCTGAGTGGCTGCAGAATGGAAATGAAGCCGCAGCTCTCGTGGCTCAGCCTCTGCCGCCCCGGGCAGATGAACACCCATAAAGCACAGGAAGGCAAGTTCCCTCTCAATGGAGTTAATCAGATCAACAATTATTTTCCACAGTGTCGTCATGTTCAAGCATAAACATGCTTATCTTTGTGCTTAAGATACAGCAAAGGCAAAGCCCTGCTGCAAAAAAACCTTTTTCATGTCTGATTCTGTTGTGGGAGCCATAATCCCAGAGTAGAAAAAAGGATTAAGAACAAGGACTAACTTCATTCTGTCCTTAAAACTTCAGCATTTTGAAAAGTGTACAGGATTGCAAATATTAGTAAAATTTAGGTGGTTTTTTTTTGCTATTTAACTTTCCATAATTAATGTAATACTATTTATTTTAAAGGTTGCAGGCAAAAGAAAAAGGATATTATCAAGATAATACTAGAAACACACCATGTTCCAACTACAAAAATCATTATTAACAAGTTTTTAAGAGACTTTTCAATACTGTTTTTCACCTAAACAAGCCTTCAATTTAAATATTGATTTCCAGGACCTCAACTCAACAGCTATGATGAACTACCAAATCCTCCCCTTGTTCTACACAAGAAACAGAAAAACCCCCACAACACAAACAGAATGAGCAGTGCAGGATTGGAAGGAGCACCAGTTTAACTTCCTTGGAAATACCTACAGTTTCAAAGGTAAGATAAGATGATTGGAATACCAGAGGTAAAAAGAACTCCACAAAGATATACTCCTCACCTTCTGAAATAAGTGACATCCAAGTGCCCACAAAATTCTTGGGAAGTTAATTAACTACTACAGGAGTGCTCAAAGCAAAAGACTTTGTCTCTCTCAAAAGCCTAATTAAAGGTGCTGGTTTAAAACAAAGTACTGATACAGACTCACACCCAGGAAATCACTTTCTGAACAAATCAAAAGTTCAGGGAGCCTGGGTGAAAGTGCCCTGCTCTCCTGGCCATGTCAGTGCTTAAGGGGTATCTAGATTTTAACGAGCCACATTTCAGTTTGGATTGGTTCAGCAGGTCAGGTCCATCACTGCTTTGGAGTAAGTGGAAAGGCCACTCAGGTTCAGGAGCAGCCCAAGCCTCTCTGCTGAGACCAGCTGGGGTTTTCCAACCAAACACACAGGTCAAAACCCAGAACTGTAGGTTAGGCACAAATTAACCTGCCATGTGACTCTATTCAAAACATGGAAAGTTTTCCTTCAGGAGAGAGAAGAAACAGAAACCTGATAAAAACTCCAAGAGCCAGAAACCCCGAATCACCACTATTATTGATCACCCGCAGCAGAAACAACCTATGCACTTTTTTTAACCATCAGACATTAGTAGAGAAAGCAGGTGTGTCTTTCCACCTTTCCCACCTGTACATGTCTAGCCCCAGGCCAAATATTTTTAAGAAAGGATATTAAGTGAAATATAAAAAGCTCTTGGCTTCATGTTGCATTGTTCATGTGTTCTCTTTCTGCTGCAGTGCCCTTTGGAGAGCTGTAAAGGACAAGGCAGATTTAAAGAGAGGGACAAGCAGAGAAACAAGACAAGGCACTCTCATTAAAAGCAACCCAGCCCCATCTATAAATTCTAAGCTCAACTGACAACTAGATTTAGCACTGCACTCTGGTCAAGGACATTTTCCACCGAACAGTTCGTGTTCCCAGGACACGGAGGAGGAAAGCACAAGATCTGTTGGTGAGAAGCAGGAGACAGCACGTGGTCACCAACTCGGTATCGGGTCTGGGCACTCACACCAAACAAGAACTGCTTGTGAAACCTGCCAAAGTGCAGTGAGCAGGCAAGAACTGAAGCCACTGGCCTGGCACTTCTTAGGATTTGCCAGTACAGGAGGGTCCCTTTGGTCTGTTGTCTCCTAGTAATTCTTCCTCTCTGAGCAAACATCTCAGAAGCAGTCACATAAGTTTAAGATTGATATTACTGGAATACACCCAGTGAGATGCCCACTTCTTTTCCTGATACCAAAAATAGTCCTATACCATGAAGCTTCATTAATCACAACCAACAAATGCAAAGCACTAACCTTTATTAAAGTGCTTTCACGTACCAGCAGGAAGGGCAATACTTGAACTTGCATTAGCAAAGGGAGAGGAAACACTACAGATATTACCCTCTCCTGCCAGCAATTAAAGAGGCTCTTCATGGAAAAGCTGCTCTTTACAATGTTTGCCCTACTTAGCATTAGCTCTCAATTAGTAAGAGGCAATGCTCCAGAGGATGGTAGGAATTCAAAGAAAAATATTAACAGGTAGAGAGTAGAGGTTGAAAGCTGCTAAATGAGCTCACAAGATCCTCTGGGTGGTAATAAGAGGGGGGAAATGGGTTGAAGCAAACTAAATGCTACTTCTCAGTGCAGAGCACAGCAGTGAAGCAGAGCAAATCCACCACAACAAAAAAGAAAATGGTCCACAAGACATCTGGTTGCAGGGAAAGACTGAAAAGCACCAGAAATTAAAGTCTGTGGAGAAATGGGTACATGGGAGAAGATGACAGTAGTACAATTTTTCAAGAGTAATGCTTTTTAAGGGACCAACATCACAAACAGTTGAAACAGCAGCCCTCCAGGCGAGGGAAAGCTCTGGAGAGGGGCCCATCACTTAATTACGGAGGAAGAAACCAAAAGGTGACACCGCACCGGTAAAAGCCTTCACTCACATTCCTCGTGAAAGAGAGAAGCTCACAGAGCTTGGAAAAAAGGGTCAGAGGAACAGTTCATGTATTTCATCTCGTTGCATCCCCTTGGTGCAGTGAAACCAGATGACATGAAGCCAGAGTTTGTGAGCCAGTTGGAGAACCATTTGGACAACTCAGTAAGACAGAGGCGGCACCAGAAGGAACACAAGAATATAAACATGGAGCGGCCACGCTGAGCCGGAATTAAGGCCCACCTGGATCATGTCTGGCTGACTGTGGGCAGTTGTGAATTCCTCTGGGATGTGTCCAAGCAGCAGGGCAGATACAGGATAGCCCTTACCCTCACGCTGTTTTCCAGCTACAGCAGTTGAAGAGCTTCCTGAGTGGGAGATTGCATTTGGACCATTATGTTTAACAGTCCCTGACAGACCTTCCCACAAAAGGAGAGACATCCTACAGTGTGAGCTAGAAAGCCATTTAATCACCAGTGCAGCAAAAAGGCTATTGCTTTGGGATATGTTAATGGTATCCTCACATTCAGGGCTGGGGAGCCAAAAATCACTCATGGACTCCAGCGCTGCACCTTCTGAGGATGTTCCTGGCAGAAACCTGGCTGCAAAACTAGAAGAGTTAGGGAAAAACCCAACAGAGCAACAAACTAACCAAGTATATGTCAGACTGTGTACAGGGAAGAGTAATGTCATCGGTTTGAAAGGAGCCAAGGTATGATCTGCTAAAACGTTACAAAGATTTGTAAAGCAATAATGAAAATGTGAGGGGACCAGTTAAAAGTGTAGTTAAGGTATTCTTCTCTGATCCTAAGGCAAGATAATACTGGGTGATAACAAAGCCAAAAAAATAGATCTTCCAAGTGATTAATGAAGAAGTTAATGAAAAAGTGGTTGAGATGTACAGAAATTCCTAGAACACAACACCTGAGGGATGAGCAAGGAGGAAGCCTTGGGTTCTCCCTTGAGATTTCGAGGCAGAGGAGAAGTAAAGTTTATAGACATCACCTCAAGTCCCATTAATCTTTTCTACTTCAAAAACACCCTGCCCCATTCCATTTAGGAGATTTCAGGTTTATTGCAGATTTTCTTTTTACTTTTCCCAACTGTAGGTCAAAGTCCTTAGCAGGCACCCAATGCTTCACCAGCCCTTCAGCAGGAGGGTATCTCAGAAATCTCTGCATCCAGTTACATTTACATCTCTATTTGTGCACCCATGTGCACAAGATAACTGTTCATTTCTTCAACTGCATGAGTACCAAACCATTCAGCTGGACAAAATACTGCCTGAACCACAGCTGTGTTTTCATTTACACCTGCCTTATACCATCTGATACACTTAACAAAACAAAAATGCTCAAAACTGATTAGATTTATATTTGGTCTGCTCAACTGACATATGAATAATTTAAAAATGATCAATGGACTGCAGATCTCATACTATTAACATTTACCGAAAACCAAAAAAATAATAAAAATTGAGTAGAACTAGAAGATTTTCAACTGGAGCCAGTTTAATCAGGAAAAAAAAAAGGATTTTCAAAGCATAGAGCATAGGTCCATGTTCAGTATAATGCTGATACTATTCTGGGTTGGTTGTTCTTCAGAAAACACTTCCTGCACTATGGAAATCAGATGTTTCAGTCATTATTTGCATGTCTGAATTAGTGCATGGCAAGTGATGCAGAAAAACTCAATATCTTTATCCAGGAGTTGCAAGAAAGTATTTCTTCAAATTACAGGCACCTTAGAGAATTTAGTATTATATGTGCATTTTATAAGAAATGTCACTTATTAATGTACAGAATAACTTCAGTGGTTTTATCTACCTAAGAACATTTTTCACATTCATAACTTCTCATTTCTTTCTTCCACTTAATTTAACCTGCAAATATCAAACCTAATATCCTAATATTGCCACGACAGTGGTAATTCCTCTCTCTGCCAACGGAGACAGCAGGCAAAACAGATAACAACCCATAACAAAATTGCTTCTTCTACCTCTCCAAACACAAAATTTGCTCTCCAATTTCCCATTTTTTCCCCTCAAGACACAGTACATGCAAGCCCTTACTGACTATTTCCTACCAACAGCAGATCTGACATGGTTAATAAAAATCAGACATTTTACATCAGACACCCCCAGTGTTTATAAAGGACTTTATGCATTTCAAAGGGAGATTCCCAGCTCAATAATGGAAGAGTCATTACTGGAGCCTAGTCCTGCAAGAGCCCAAGACACTCAGCTTTAATGTCATGCCAATCTTATGCACAGAACAGCTATTTTGGGTAATTACAGAAGTTGTAATAATGCCTTCGGAGTCCCATGAAGTTGAGCTCACTCCAGACATGTAGTCTTGCAGGCAGAAGCTTTTTCAAATGGGACTCAATTTGTTTCATGAAAAGCTGAACAAAAACAACCTTTAGACCTTAGTAGTGCTTGTATGTAGTCACATACAAGATCTCTAATCTTCAGCTGATGTACATCAGCATAAGCTTGGTATCTGATCAAGTTACACCCATTTACATCAGAGGAAAATTCAACCTTATGCCAGGTCTTATTTAGAAGCAGCTCCTGTAACTCATCTGTGTTTCACTTTCAGTATAAATACATTAATTACAAAATTACCTTAAATGTCATCTGATACAGCACTTGCTGTTTCGAACTGGGCATTTTATTAGAGCAGAATTAATTTCCTATTGTGTATACATCAAAGACAGATCAATCTAAATCGATTGAGATGTGTCTGTAGGAAGTTCAGGAGAAACATTTGTCAGTGTGAGGCTGTTTTTGCACGAGGAACCCCCTTCCTTTTGCTGCAGGACAGGTGAAGGGTGAAGGCCTTGGTACAGCCCATGAACCTGTGGATCTGAGCTGTTCCTCCAGCTCATGGAATCTTTTCTGACTCTCCAAACCTACACAGAGGTTGTGGACCACATTTTTATTTGCTTGACGCCTTGGGATTTTTAGGATTTTTAGCTTTTTGTACTGAAAAGCAGCACAAGGACCTGCACATCTCCATCCGTGGGGGTTCCCACACGTGTATTTTGTGCTGGCACCTGAATTTGCAGGTGCACAGAGGCTTCACCCTTAGAGCCACTCAGTGTTCTCCTGAGATGAGAAGACTCCTCTCTCCCTGGGAGGGAACAGTCTGTTCTACAAGCAGGCAAAAAGCAATGAAAGCCAGCAAGAAATCAAAAAAAGTATGACAAAATACTAAAAGCTTGTTAGCTGGTTTTCACTGACGTCTTTAGTGCAGCCTCCACGTTCTCAAGTCCCTTCTGTTAAGTGGGCATGATTAATTCCCCTTCAGTTTTCCAAGCCTGCTTCTGCTTAGAAGCCAATTTAGCAATTAAATTAATCGGCAAATATTTCTTGCCAGAGAATAAAAAAGAAGTTTCACTCGCCTGGGCAAAACACAATTCCCAAATGATTTGAGAAGTTAATGAGCGGAACAGTCACAAAAAAATGAAAAACTGGCAAATCAGACAGCCAAGAAAGAGACAGGAAGTGACAGATTTCAGAAAATACCTCTAAAGCAGAGGAAATGAGTAGTCCTTTAAGAAGAAATCATACATATAAAGCACATAAAACAGAGTATTCATTGTAGACTTGACTGAAGAATAAAAACAAAACAAAAAAAAAGAGATTAAAAAAAAAGATACATCCTGAATAGCACCAAAAGCAAGGCAGCTTCAGTGGTCAGCCTCTTCTAGTCAAGATAGAAACTGGCATAATTTTAAAAGCAGTGGCCAAAAAAGGCAACTAAATGTAAGGAGAGGAGTGACCTGAGCCACTAAATGGACACCCAGCTGCTCACTTTAAACAAAGAGTCTGCTCCATGCCCTGCAGGCAAAGTCCTGAGGGTGATAGTCTTGAATGGATGGATAAAAGGAATTTTTTAAAAATTACAACATGGATAAGCTTCTCCTGGGAGAGATGTGCTGAGAAGAGCCTTGTGTTGAGTTTCTACTCAGGTGAAGTTCTCCTGGACTGAGAGGCTGCTCAGTGAGTTACTAACTGGAGGCCTCTGGTAGCCAAGCTGTTGGATGCACAGTTTGGGGAAGAAATAAAGATGCACCATTATGACAGGCAGCTCCCAGACTCACAACAGCAAGAATTACCCAGTTGGACCCACTGAAGTCATGGATACCCCAGGCACCAGGTCAGGGAAGGGACTGGCAGCAGCCTGAGGAAGGTGTTAAGGGCTTTGTTGAGTGACACTGACATTTTAAAAAGAAAACTCCCGCTAAGTACAGCCTTGCTTATGTGACGTTAAGTCTTCCTTAAACACTCATTTTTTAAAGCTAGTTGCTGTAATGCAGGAAATGTCACACATAAAAGAGCTTTATGTGAGTTCAAACACCTTACAATGCAAATTTAACCTCTGAGATTGTGTTTTCATCCCTACAAAAGAACATTCATTGTCCACAACGTGTTCAGTCAGGTTTTGCTGGGAAGAAGGGAAAATGCAAACAAAATAAAAAAATCTTCATTGCATTTTATGACTACAAAAGACATTTCTAAGACATTTCTGTTTAAGAGAATCACAGAATATTCCAAGTTGGAAGGGACCCACAAGGATCAACTACAACGTTCTCTTTTGTTATAATGTTATCTCATTAAATATATATTTACCTGGACCTGATTCTTTACTTTTGGAATGATTTGTCTGTCACAAGGTAGAGAAATTAGGCTAATTAATAAATGTGAAGCCTTCTGCCACAAGGATTTCCCCTGAAAGGACTCTAACAGCAATTTTAGCACTAAACTGCTTCAAGCAAGTTCACTGGTTTTCTCTGGCCATAAAGGCAGCAGCAGTTACACTGAGGAACAAGCCTGCTACTGTAATATATCACTCATCACAGCCTAACTGGTATGATAAAGTGTTTGCTCGTGAGGGGATTGTGTGGCCAGTCCAAACAAAGACCACTTCATCCTGCATTTCCTAGAAATCTTTTTTTTTTTTCTAGAAGAAAAAAGCTCACATCCTGAGCTGTGCCTATGGAGAGTGCTGGGAAGCCTGAGCCACTGCCCGGCCTTCCTCTTCCCCCACAAAGCAGAGCTGCCTGCCCTGTCAAATAACTGCTCTGTTGCAGACATCCCCTACATATTTCATTCAGTTATAAATGAAATAATATTATAATCACTTGGGGTTTTATTGCTGTTACCTTGAGACACTGCCAGCAGTTCCCTCCAGCAGTTTGCTGAGTGGATGAGATTTGCAGCAAACCTAAAGCGATCAAGCCAGCAAGGTCATCTTTATTGCAGAGTGAGAAATAAAGCCTGGGTGAGCCTCGTGTTATTTCACTCCTCGCCCTTCTCATTTCCCTGCTCATCCCAACAGCTCCAGTTCCTGAAAACTCAGGGGACCTGGAAGAGCATCTCCCCACCACTGACTGCGGAGCACCTTCTCCCTTCAAGGAGCAGGGCTGCATATATATGGACATAGAGATAAATACATAGATATATCTCACACGTATATGTGCAAATCCCCGTTTGTTCCAGCATTTCCCAACAAATAGAAGAGAGAGAAACAAACAGCATGGTCTATCACCTCTGCAAAGTATTACCCTGCTAAATTTGCTGTGGTTTGGGCAAGCAGGGATTTACCCAGCAGCAGCTCTGGTTTGAAGTGCACAATCCAGAGGTGAGCGTGGCCCTGTGCTCTCTGCATGTGCTTATGTTTTAATTCCCCTTCAGATCTTCATAATTTCCTAATTCCACTGACACTACAGGTCAATGAGCTTCCCAGGCTACCCTGACATGAAAAGCAGACCTCAGCCTTGACCTTCAGCCGAAGTTCCGGGGGGCAGGAGGGAGGGTGTGTTTGGCCACCTGACAGATCCTCCTGCGCTTTTGGGAGGCTGGTGTGACATTTGCTGTAGTTTACACCCAGCAGATTTGCCATCTCAGCCTGGTTAACCTGTATATCTGAGTCCCCACCCTCAAAGTCTAAAGGACACCTGCCAAAAGCTGGCATGGGACAGAAGGTGCCTTCCCAATGCTACATGCCTTGTTCACACCTCTCCTGAAGTCCAAGAGACACAGGATGGCTTATCCCCAGCTTCTGAGAGTCTCATGGCCCTCCTATGGTGGCTGTGAGCCTGGGCTCAAACCCAGCAGAGATCCTACAGGAGCTCTTTATCCCATGGAAGAACCAATGTGGCCACTCCACACTGGAAGTGATGAGGAAAACAGGGCAGACAAGAGCTAACGGGGACACAAAGCAGCCAGTTTGCCCAAGAGGGCAGCCAGGAAGCTCTCCTAAAGCACAGACAAGAAGTTCTCTCTTTGCCAAGTTGTCTGTCTAAACTGAATTCACTTCAACGTAAAACATCACTCAAAATACCTGCATCTTAATCCTGCTCACTTAATGCTGCCCATGGCACTGTGTGGTGTCCTGCCATTCACTGCTCCTCTCTCAAATCTCTTGGCATGTGAGCGTTCCAGGGCAAAGGCTGGAGCACACAGTGCTCTGCACTTCCTGCACAACTCCCAGACTCCCAGCAGGGATACAGCAACCCTTATGGGATTACAGACTCCACACTGCAGTGGATCAAACACAGAAGGAACTCTCTCCACGCTGCAGTCTGTCACCTTCAGCCCAGGACCACTGTCAGGGAATGAAAAACAACCCAGATTGGATCATGCATATAACCACAGCACCACAGGCCAACATGGATACTGCCCTAACAGGACACAGTGCCAGCAGCTTCTCTGGCAGGACGGGCTCAAATCCACTGGGCAACTGGATCTAAGAAGAATGGACAATCCCATGGTTTGTTTGGAACATTATAGAAGACACAGGTTGAATATTAATCAGAAAGAAAAAAGTACTGATCATCACCATATCAATGGGCTCAGTTTAGCTTTCAGTGCTCATTATTGTCTGGTGTGAGGTGCAGGACTGAGCCTGTGCACATATTTCCAAGTTTCAAAGTTACAGCTATGGCTTTATCCCCAAAGCCTCATGTAGAAAGGATTGCAGCAAATCTACAAAACACTTGAAGATTTAAAAATAAACAAAAAAAATCCCAACCCTGCAATAGCATCACCCAAGTGACAGTGCTCAGGAACAGGGTCTGGAATATTTTACCGTGATTCTGCCACATTCCAGCACACACAAGGATGTGAACATTTACTTTAGCTAACCACAGAGTGCATGAGCATGCAGTTACATGAAAAGGGGTGCTTTCCAGTGTGTGGCAATCGGGGGAGTCTAACCAGAATATTAAGAGCCAGCCATATTTTACTATTATTTACCATTGAGGCACCACAAGAGCCACTGCAGCTCCTTTCTTCTGAATATAATCATCATATTGATAAAACTGGCACCCATCCCAAACTGGACACGGCTTTTTTGTCCCACCACACAAAGAGAGGCAGACACAAAGACAACCAGTGACGTTATATTGGCTACCAAAGAAAACAAAATCCAAGCCACTGTTCTTCACCGCACGCTCTCTGCTTGGACAGGAAGAAAACACACTCTAAGGAGTCACTTTCAGAACCCGTTTTTGGGTGAAGAGTTGACTGTTTTGCATGGTAACTAAGCATGAAATTAAACCAGCCACAATGCAGGCTGCTCAGTGTTTTTCCTGTGTTGGCCACCAGTCAGGTGCACGGGTGCTCCCACTTGGATTTAACTCGGATGCCACGCCAGAACACGTCCCATCAGCATCACACTTGTCACTCCCGTGCAGCACGGTTTTGCTGGCATGTGGAAGCAGCTGAGGCTCAGAGCACATTGCCTCCTTGGCAGGTGTTCCACCTTGCCTAGGGGAGACAGGCACAGGGGAGTTCTACGTCTAGGAAAAATAAGATTATTGTAGCCCATCAGATATGATTTCTGGCTTTGAGGATTAGAGCTGTGTTATAGCAAGAGCCAGGGAAAACAGCTGGTTGTTCCTTAGCTTGCACCTTGTAACATTTTACTGCTTAGTTGCATTTCTTTTAGACTAATTTCCTTGCTGAAGGCATATCTCAGTCCTTCTCTGCCCACCCCCACCACATACCCAGCTCCCATACTCTTGTTAGAGAAACTGCAACAAAGGTTAAGCACATTTAAGGTTCACACTGTCCTCACACTCCTTAAGGAGGCAGTTTCTTCAGTAACTGCAAGCGACTGCTTCTCCTCCACTCTCAGCACTCCCCACCTCAGTTTTGTCACTCCTGGTCCTCTGCAAAAGTGAGCACCTGTAAAACACCTCCCTGATTTACACAGGCAGCCAAACTCTCCCTCACGGCAAGAAACTGGTTCACTTTGAACAGCAGTTACAAAAGGAGCAACATCTGCTCCGTAACCGCTCGGCAGAGCGTTGCACAAGAGCACTGACTTTAGCCAGCCTGATATTGCAAATGCCAAAGGAATCTGGTTCCCTCGTATCTCTCTGCTCACGGGACCTCTGTTTAGAATATTTGAAATTACTTGGACTCCACCACATGAATAAGACCCCCCTGGGTTTCACTCTGGCTGTCCTGCTTTCGCCACCTTTCACCTTCAAGAGGTTCTTTCTGCCACTTTGCTCCCTGCCCCCAAGCCCAGCAAAGAGTTTCATCTGCACCCCTGCAAGCCAGGCTCCCCCACTTTTATTAAGATATAATCTTAAGTGATTGCTTGGGGCCATGGTTCAGAAAGGCTGATGGAGAACTGCAGGTCTGTCTGCAGGGCTCTTTGCTTCCAGCTCAATTTGTTCCCTCTTTGATGCCCTCGGGGAGCTGAAGCACAGCAGGCTGATTATTTCTGCAATTTCTGCCTGTGACTTTCCTGCACCTAAGCTGGTGGGGAGGGGACATTTCCTGAGCCCACTCTAGGAAAAGGCCCACTCCAGCAGAAAATTCAGTTCTCCCTCTCCCTCCTGAAAACAAGTCTGCTCCTGCCTCACCTCCCTTCAGCCCTGACGGTGGAATTTTAATTGAAGTGACTGGTGAAAGAGGGGAGGGAAGGTGTGGTTTGGCTGCAGGACACAGAGTCAGGACCTCTTACGCTCTACACCTTGCCCTGATGGTACCTCCTCCTGTGCCCTGGGGATAACCCCGTGCCATGCAGGGAGAGCTGTTGTTCCACAGGGTGGAAGGAGCATGGGAAAGGTTTGCAAAGCTCTTTGATGCCAAAGCACAAAATTCTAGACCTGAGGTAACAGTTCCCTCAGTGTGCTGGGAAATCAGGTTCCTCCAAGTTTCCCTGCGAGTAAGGTCAAAACCACACTTCAAGTTTGCTCGAGAATGACAGCCAGTCTAAAATTAAGTTGAAAAGTAACTTCTCACCCTCTTGTGAAAGAGGCCACAAAAAGCCTAAATGCATCTTCAAAGCCAAACCAGACCTCCAACAAGAAATACTCCCCAGAGAGGGGAGCAAGCACGGGCACATGTTCCAAGCCAGAGCTGGGCACTGACACCCGGGCCTGGGCAGGGCAGAGCTGCTGCTCTCCAGGGACAGGGACTCGGTGGTGGAACATGCCATGGACCCACCCCAAGTCACCTTTTGCCACACTCAGATACCAGATTTCACAATTTATCCACCCTGATGGAGCAGAAGAGAAGACCAACACCGAAGCAAAAGAGCACATAAAACAGAGCACATCCCTCTCATGCTCTTCCTCTGTCCCATGAGACCTATCTCATGGTAATTTGATGAAAAGTTATTTTTCCACCCAAGCTCTACTTTGAGTCAGGAAGCCAGCAGTGACAGCATGAGAAAGCTATTTGGGAATGGAACTGAAGAGCCATCAGAGCTTTGTGGGGTTAAAGAAAACCAACTCAGAAAACCAAGCACAGTGGCCAGGAGATGGCAAACCTTAAGATGTCTGAAGGCCACAAGAGACAAACTCAGAGATTCCAAACTCACCAGGACTCTGTTGGCTTACAGAGCCTCCTCTCACTCCCTCCCTTACATTTCAAAAGATGAGTGTGCATTTCTGGGCTGGACTGGTTTCAGCAAAGTTGTTCTGAAACGAGCATGAGGACACGTGCAGGAGAAAAAAAAATATCAGGGGAGGCAGGGAGAAAATTAGAAAATTAATCCAAAGGCTGCAATAAAGTTCAAAAACTTTAGGAAGTCAGGGGTTTTTTCCAGTTAAGTGCCCTGTGAAGGACAGGGGTCCCTCTGTGATGATGCATACAATGTCTTTTAAGCCAGGTCTGTTGCTGGAGCAGAAATTCAACACACTTTTCCCCAGAGAAAGTTCTATTGTCCTGCAGTCACATCGCCAAATTCAGATGTTTAACTGGAAGTGTGAAACAGAAGGATTCCAGTCTGTTTTTAAAGCGAAAATCTCCAGGCTACTGCTCCATCCCATAACTAACACCAGCTTTGTTCAGGGCAGGACCCAGCACAGCTCCCTATCCTCAAAAGGAAAGGGAGGCAACATATAAACAACATATCACTGTACATCACAGCCTCAGAGCTGCATACCTCAAACAGCAACCAGTGCTAGCAGTCTGAGGCACCTCGACAGATGTATAGCCAAGCAGCTATAAAAGAGCCTTTGTGCTGGCTGAACAGAAACAAGGCATTTTCTGTACGGGAGACGGCCCTGACCACCTCACAGAATAAACGGGGTTACACATTTCACACTTCCCCTGCACCGGGAACCGCGAGGGCAGATGGCACAAGGCAGACGCCACAGGCTGGAGAAACGACCTGCTGGCTCTGCAGGGCCACCTCAGGGATCTGGAGGAGCCACCCTGCGACCACAGGGAAGGTGACTTTGCCCTCAGCTTCCATCTCCCCCGCTCGCAGTCCCCGCATCAGAACTGCACGGCTTGATTTAAATCTGAGCCAACCTGCAATTCAGCAGAGACTTCTCTGTGCAAGAGATCACCACAAAACACCTCTGATCCACCATCCAGAGCTCTAGACAAAGGCTTTTCATCCCAATGCTTCAGCACCCGGCTGCTATTGCGTATATTTTGAAATACACTTTTCATCTTCACCTTGCTTTCCAGCTCCGAAATTAGGCTAATTCTTTAAGGCTGCAGGAGCCACGGTGTTATTTTTGGCCTAGAAAAGATAAGAAACCACGTGGGCAGTTTCTCCTCAGCACAAGCACACACAGCAGCAGTACTACCATTGGCAAACCTCAGGATTCAGCCAAACGCATTATTCCACGGGATCAGAGGAGGCTTCCAGTTGAGCCCAGTAAAACACAAGCAAGACAAAGTGCAACTGCAAAAGGCTCTTGCAGTGACTACAGTGCACATTTCAACTCCAGGGAGTCAGAGAAGGGGGAAAAAAAAAGATTACTTGAAAAAGTCAAAGAAAAATTGCTCTGTCCAAACCCTGGAAAAGCTGCAGTTAGCAAACTTTCCCAGGGAAGCAAAAGCCCTGCTGCTTTATGAAGATTAAATCTGCTATTGTCTCACAGTTGTTGGTTGTTCACTTTTTTTTTTTAAATAAAGTTCCCCTTGGCCAAATATGTTAGGAAGTGTCTTCAAAAGGAGAAGGATATAAAAAGAAGTATGTCAGTTTATTACCTGAGATAAGGTTAAACAAACAAGGTAAGATAAGGTGAGGGTAAGGCTTCTTGATAAATCATCTGTGATAAGGTTAAGCAAATTTCTCCTTTGTCAGGACAGCAAAGACTCACATGCAAGGGCAGGATATTTTTGCTGACCTGGACAATGAATGCAGGAGGTGAATGTTCTGGAGTGGCTCATGTTGGACAGGACTGTTTTTAGTGAAGCATCTGGTCTGAAGACTGCAGGAAACCATTAAAAAAATTGGGTCAGGCATTTAACCCACTCTGCATCCATACATTAAGGGGGACTGTAAGAAAAAAGCTTTTATAAAAAACTCAGACTTAAGATTCAGACAGTTCCCCACTGAATATCCACACAGAATTACAGATTATATTAATTCTCAATACGCAACAACTAAGAACTTTCTTAGTCCTTATTGAGGACAAAGAACATTGCCCATGCAGAGATGCTGAGGCATAAACTCTGCTGTCCCCTGGGCAAGTGTTTTCTCTCTCTGTAAGACAGTAACACATAATAAAACCTACGGTTATAAAGGATTAAGGCAGCTCAGTTAATACAAACTAGCACTCTCTCCTGCATTCCTTGCTAATACAGTGGTGACATAACCAGCCAAAACATGTAGCCTTAATTCAAATAAGGTTTAAAGAAGTTACTGCCAAGTAATTACACCCATTGAAGGCCCATGAGCAGAGGAACCTTCATTAATACCCTGCTGCTGCTTTCAGAGCATTTTTCTAACTGGATGCACCAATCTGAAGTGGCAACCATGGACAAGAGCAGGCAACAAGTTTTCATGAGCAAACTTGTGCCTGCTTTTGAGGAGGCACACGGTCTGAGCAGGGCCACGAGGACAGTGGGCAAGGACACAGCATCCAAATGCTGGCTGTCTGCTCAGCAAGGCCAGGGCAACCCTGAGGCAGAGGAGCTTTCTGACAGCGTCCTTCTATATTTTTCTGTTAACGTGCTTTTCTTCGCAGTTGGAAGAAGGTGACAGTGGCACTTCTGGAGCTACAAGCAGCTTTTTACTACCCTTTCCTGCTTTCTAATGAACTGCTGGCTGAGTCCAAACTATGGGTTCCCATTTATTTCACTGCTAATCCTGGCCTCTGTCTAAGAACCTGTGCTTAATCCACAAAGAGCACCGGATGCTTCTGAAGGCTGCTTCCAAGAACAAAAATACAGCACTCAGCTGGAGCTCCCTAAAGCCATTCAGTAGGGAGGATTAAACCCAGAGACTTGGGTGGAACTTTAGATCCAGTGGGCATGACCCTACCTGTGCTCTCTTCATTACACAAGAGCATGTCTTTGCCTTTCCCTAAACCTCTTTCTAAGCTAATGACTCTAAAGCACTGGCTCCAGGAGCCTCATCCCACAGCTCTGCATAAACATTCAGGGCTCCCATCCTGCACTGTCTGTGCTCTCAGCTATAAACCAGGACACTAAAGGAAGCTGTTTGCCCTATCCCAGCAAAGCTCCCAGGACATCAGATCACCAAGCACAGAAGCTGATCACTGAAGTTTCAGCTGCACTGGAAGTGGGAAAACTGCTGGGCTGCTCACCTGGAAAAGGGAGCTCGCTGTAGTGGCTCTCCTTTTATCAGCAACACTTCACATGAGGGCACAACACTGCAGTGTGGACAAAGGATAAATGATAATTGGACAGTTCCTACACCAAGAGTCTTAAAGAATGGTCCTTAATAGCTTGGGTCCTTAATATCAATGTAAATGATATGCAGGCTCTGATTCTTTTCCTAAAGTCATCGTTACCAGAGAAGCTGCAAGTAACAGACATGAAGTTTGGTTGGTTCTTGAGAGCTCACCTGAGAAAAATCTGCCACAACTTTTACTTTGGCTTCTTTATTATAGTAGCGTTTTTAACTTGCTCCAGACACAACCTAAAAATGAACATTGACACTAACTTGTTTTCACAGCAGAAAAGTACTTTTCTGTAAGAAACTAACCAGAAATAACTGGCAGTTTTGCAAGGACTCCCAAATACATTTCCAGGTTAAACTTCAGGACTGAAGAAAATGAAACCAGTTAGTTCCCTAGACTCTTCCAATTAAGTTCCCAACTTCTTTGTGACACATAAAGGTCATTTTGGTCTGGGCATGCAGGAAGATAATCCCCACCCTTCAGGCAATTGGGATTTCTGGCAAGATTTTAAGAGGTCTCCAGCTGATAACCATGAAAGTTCACACCACCAGGAGTCCAGATAAGCTTTTAACACAGGAAATTAGTGAGAAAATGTTTTAAGCATTTTAAAGATCAATTAAGATGGTGTAACAGTCCAGCAAAGTAGAATCAAGTTCTCTGCTTCAAATCAGATGGTTATAGAATACAAAACAGCAGCTCTTGAGCTGGGCAGTGTCTACAGGAAATGAGGTTAGACAAATGCAGGATAATTAATCCTCTGTGCAGTCAGATTAGGGACTCACACAGTCCACAGGGCCGTCACACACAGACCAGAGCACTGGGCTAAACTGCTACCTGCCTGCTGCAGGTTGTCCTCTTCCATCTGTCCCTCCACAAACCAGTGGTTCTCCCACCAGAGCCTAAAAAGCCAAGCTCCTTCCTGACACATCAGGTGCACCAGGGTACAATGCATGGGAAGACAACACATGCAGTTTTCATCTGTAACTGCAGGTGCAAGCTACAAAAAAAGGAACATGCCAGCACTCCAAATGCAACCTTTTGCCTTGTCAGCACCAGGGGGCCACAAATCCACTGAGGACAGTGACTTTAGAACCAAAAGGTGAACTGGCAGCTCCTGGGCCAGGGTGAGGAGTCACCTGGTGTTAACAGCTCTTTTCAATCTCTCTCCCAGCACCAGCAGCAGACCAGTGACTGCCAACAGTGTGAACTGGCAAAATGCGACTGCAGAGATCTGAAATGCACCCCCAGACACTGCCCTGGAACTCTGTCAGCCCAGGGAAGTGCTCACAGAGCAGCTGCTCAGTGCTGCCTCAGGACTGAGGCCTGATAGGAACTATTTGCTCCAAAACCATTAAGAAAACCCTTCAAAACAGGGTAATGCTACACACACCACTGTGGCTATAACCAGCCTAAACCAACTCTGGATAATTATCTGTGCTGATTCGAAAAA
Source organism: Pachyramphus minor (assembly GCA_013397135.1). NCBI lineage: Eukaryota > Metazoa > Chordata > Aves > Passeriformes > Tyrannidae > Pachyramphus > Pachyramphus minor. The sequence goes on from VYXB01002195.1 coordinate 318,957, forward strand.
TTCAAAAAGCAAACAATGTTTTACACTAAATTTGGGGGGTTTTTTTAAAGTATAATAGATATTACATCAAACCCCACCATATCCACACATTAACAAAATCAAACTTTTGTTCCTTCTCTGTAGTAACTCAATTGTTTTTACTGAAAAAATCCAAGTATTTCTCAAAGCACCATACTCCAAGTATACTACAGTTTGCACTGAAGGCATTGGAACTGTGTGTCCCCACCAGCCCGCTGGTGACCTCAGCTAAGTTTATATTAAGCCCCTTCCCCACATCAGCACTTCATTTCTATTTCCCATCACCAAACAAGTCTGGCTTTTCTCTCCCATGCTTACAGGCTCTGACATCTCCATGCTGCTGGTGCTTTAAGCTGCTCACAGGACTCAGCTATAACAGACTGAAGGGAGAAATGCAAATATTCAAAAAAAATTAACATAACTAACCCCCTTCCCCCAAACACCCAGGTCACAGTTACCCTCTATATACAGACCAGCTAAGAACTTCCATACTGAGAGCCCTAGATGAAAACACTTCATGTTCCCTTCAGTAAGAAAGACGATTTTTTTTAATTTATTTTTTTTACTGTCGAGTAATGTATGACATTTACAGAGATTCTGTTTATACAGAAACCATGAAGTGGTTTATTCCCCCACCCTTGTATTTTAGACACAGAAATAAGCACTAAATAGAAGGGAAAAAGAAACTTGACAACTCAGAATTTTGTCGGATATAATTGACCTATGGGAGATAACTGGCTACAAAGGTATTACTGGGTTTGGTATTGATTAGATTTGGAATTTAACAGTGTCCTTCTGAGGTCTCCAGTCAGGTGGGATCCTCCTGCAAGAAACAGCACAGCTCTGATCACAGCACAATCTTGTTTTTTCCAAGTCTCACAACTCCAGCAAACTGTAAAGTAAGAATCTACCCTGTGGGATGGCTTTGCCATCAGTTCAAAAGATAAAAATACAATAGAAAGCTTCTAGTCTGACTTACCTCCCTCTGCCTATCCCCACTGCTGCTCAACAGAACAAACTCAAATCCTCAACTATCTTCTGAGTGCCTTAATTAAGAAACTGGGATGATGAGCTATTGTACAAGAGTTCTTTGTCCTGCCAAGCAATGAAGGATTAGCCTTTCCTGACTTGTCCTCAAGATAACAACTAATCCTGATGGCTCTCTCAACTCAACAGGCTGCACAGATCCCAATTTATGATCGAACCACTGCACCTCACCACAACAATAATGAGGGGAAAAGCAATACTTCTGTTTGCTGGATTCATGGCTGAAGCTTCCTATGAATAGTCTGCACGACACCATCAAAGTCCTCATCTCAGCAACTCTCAGCTTAGGTATTAGGGCAAGTCACCCAGCTAACTAAGGACAGATTAACATGTGCTCACAAGAACTAGGTCAGCCCCAAACAGTCTCTATAGCTTGGAAAGGCATCTGTGTGTAAGCATGAATCTTTTCTTGCCTTCCACTTTTTAAAACGATGGTCAGGAGAAAGGGAATGGGATCTGGACTCAAGTTTTGTTACAACACTTCCTCTTGATTTCTGCAACACAGAAGAAACCTTTACTAACCTGAGTTCAGAAGTCACTAACAAATAACTTAGTGATGTCAAGTTCTCCCTCTTTGAAATACCTGGTTCTCAAATACTCAAGTATTTTCTGAACTGAAGGAGCCAGGTCAGGACCTGGGTGCAGACCTGAGACAAGTCGCCTTATTCCAAACCCTCTTAACCCACACCTAGTTTCACAAGCCCAGTCTGCAGCCTTTACTCTCTCCTCTGACCTCTCTGCCCTCCTCCTCAGCAAACACTAAAATTAGACCACAGTGGTCAAACCATGCTGCCTCTTCCACTGTCCTCACAGTGACTCCCTGTCACATCAGTCACATATTTTCAGTCTCATACTGATCCCCACACTTCACCTGCCCTGCCCAGATAATGCTCTTCTCTAGTCTTACCTGTCTGTCCTCTGACAAAATGTCATTTCTCATTACCTTCAGGGAGCTCAATCTCCATCAAGCCCCAGAACACATGGCCAAGCACTTACAACCTAATTTGAAACAAAAAGACATCTCAGAAGCGTTTTGAAGATAAAATTTAGTGCTGGAGGAAAGAAGATTTATAAACATCCACTCTAAAACTCTGGGCACTTTTGTATCCTCCCTCTCTCACACGCGATTTTTATTGTAGGTTTCTTGAATGAAGAGGTGCACTGGGCTGCACACCCAGGGAGATAAGGTATCTGTGCTGTCAGGGTTTGCCAAGTTCCTGTGCTCTGACTTCGACAAAAAGCACAAGCTTTGAAGCCAGGACAATACACATGTATTAGAGCATCTGATTTCAGAAGTGCTGCTGGATGCTCCCACCACCAAGACAAGCCTGGAGTCTAAGGCGAGGCTTTACAGAGCCAGAGTGACCAAACATCACAGTCCAAGCCCAGTGCCCTCAGTGTCTGCAGAGACCTGAGGTGCTTCAGAGCACTCTGCCCAGCACCTCCTCACAGACCCATCCTGCTCTGAGATGCACAGCTCTGCTGCAGCAGCCACTGCACCCTGTGTGTCTCACACGAGCCACCTACAGCAGGAACTATCTCCTTTTTTCATAATGAAGGAAGGTTTTCTCAGTGGATAAAGCAAAGGAACTGCATGTTAGCCGTTAACAGCTGCATCTCTTCCCAGCCTTTCAGATCTGATCAATCACAGCAGGACTTTCATCTTTTTTTTGACTTCTGGCTGTTTTACTGAAAACCATAAACCTCAGTTTCGCCCATGGGAGAGTCCATTCCAGAAACGGTACGTTCTGGCACTGCCAATGTACTTGGCAGATATAATGTGCACTTTAAGGGCTTTCCTAACTTCAGTGAATTTCACAGTAGCAATTATCTTCAATTACTCCAGATGAAAGACCACACAAAATGTTAATTCAAACCCCCCTTCTCCCAGAAGCACCCCTGCTATCCCCAGTCACCACTGCCCTACTTTTTCCCTCACAAACACCCAGAAGGTTGGACCTGCTCTTCCTTGATGCTCACGTTTCCTGATGTGATCGCTGCCTTTGTCACACCTTCTTTTCCATGTATATTATAAAAAATCCTGTCTCATTTCAGGGCATTTAGGAGTACTTGTGCCACCTCCACACGGACACATTTGGCCACTTCTTACCCAATTTTTCCCACAACCTCAATCAGAACAGTAGGAAAAAAAGAGAAAACCAGGAGTCAGAGACAGACTAAGCCACTCTCTGAGATCCAGCTGTTTCTACTGCACTGTAGGACACAAAGCAGCATCACCTAAAAGCAGGGTGTGTTAGAAGGGCTTTATAAGTGAAGAAATTAATGGGATATCTCAGCACTACCTTGATTTCCAGCAGCTACAAAGAGCTAGTATTAAAGTTGTGAAGATATTTAACAGAAATTAGAACAATATTCAGCAGCAGCTACGAAACAAGACTGAAACAAAACCACACTACAGAGCGATGGCTTCGTAATTCAGGTGCATTTAGAGGAAATATCAGACTCAAAATGAAAACTGAGATCAGCAATATGTTGGGATGGTTTAAACACAAATGAGAGAGCCTGTCTTCAAAACTGAAACTTGTTCTCAGGCTGAATTGCCAAGACCACACATGGCACCACATGGCAGTGTAGGAGAAAACAAAACTTCCATGTCCCTGTGATGCATGCAAGATGAACTGGATACTGGTGAAAGCCAAGAAGGGAAGGAAGGAGACTTAAGTACAAAAACTTTTTCTGAGAAAAACATGCAGCAAGTGTGCCACAGGTCCAAAGTACCAACATTCACTAGAAATGCAGAAGCACTTCACTTTCAGAGCAAGTTCAATACAAGCCTTTGGCCCTCCTCCTCTACATTGCTTCACAAACCCTCAAGCTCCCTTCTGTAAACTTCTGAGATTTCACAGCTCCATTCTTTTCAAGACTTTTTTATTCCAATTTGCTGCATGCAACCTCCGGCCTTGGCTGCTCCACACCATAGAGCACTGAGTTTTACAGTTATTTGTCAAATAGCAGCGACAGTCTCGGCTTTGTTTTTACAATGATGATAATCCTTGCCCTAAAGAACTCATATTTAACAGGCATGTCTCATCTGTGACTCACTCGACCTGTGTCAAACACGGCAACCGCTACGAGCCTGGTCACAGGAGCCTAAAATTCACCATGGGCTGCAAACTGTTCCTGGAGCAGAGGCCTGGGTGGGTCAGATGAAGCTTCCCAGAGCCCAGGGAGCTTCAGTTCTCAAGCTTGCACAGGCTGCTGCTGCCTCTTTTCTGGGGTGAGATGACACAGGAAGTCCAAAGAATCGTGGCGTCAATTCCTCCACTGTATTTGCTGAAAAGCTCCTGACGGCAGGAAGAGTGTGAACAAATCTTTACAAGTCTTGAAACGGGCAATAACCGGTGCCACTAATGAAGTGGTCTAAGAGGCACCGCGGAGAGCAGAGCAGTGACAGAAACACTGGAAGGGGGGGGAAAAAAAAGGGGTTTTGAGACACACTGCTGCGAGCAGAAAAAACACACAGAGCCGGGCCTGGTGATGCATTTGGGCACAACACCAGGGCCAGGGCCAGGGAAGATGAGCAGCACAGTAAAGACATTGTGGGATCCTGAAAAATCGGAGAAAGGGGGCAGTGACAGTCATGGAGATGAGTAAAACGGTTCTGGGCAGGGAGCCCACCACAAGAACAGTGCAAGGAAAAAGCCACCCGCAGTGAGGTCCGGCAGGGCATTCCACGTCCGAGATGCTATGGACAAAAACCAGCAACCTGGGGGGTGACTGCAAAGCCCTGAGCTCCTCGTTTGTGCAGCCACTTGAGCCTCTCCAGAATAGGAAGTGCAGGCTGCAAAGGAGAAGTTTGAGGTCTGGGTTTTCTGAGGCCAACACTGCTTTGTTTGCCGAGCCTCATGCCGTCGCAGCTTCCCTTTCCACGGGAACTGCGAGGAATCTGGTGGCTGTGCCCCAACAGAGCAGGCATAGATAAACCTTTTTCCTCCATCAGGAGCTCACTGAAATACAACACTTTGCAATTCACTTCCAGTGGCCTGTTACTTGATGTTGGTGAACGTACAAGACATGGAAAATGTCGCTTTTACACCAGGCTTTCCCAACACAGCTGTTACGACAGCTGTGTTATTTCACACAGCTATTGCTTTATCTGAAATAAAATACCAGGCACATTTCATCTAGTTGTCTGGGCACTGAGAGGACCACATCAGAAAAAAAAAAAAAAAAAAAAAAGGAAAAGATGACAGGTTTTTAAATTGAAAAGGCACAAGTAAATGAGAGTGGACCTACCCCTTGCAGAAGCAGAGTGCTTTCATCACTGAAGCTCTTCCCTCCTCCCTAAACAGCTGAGTCTTAACATCTCACACTCTTCGGTTACTTCTGAACATCCTACCATTTATACACTTCACACAAACCAATTTTAAGTAATTCATGGCGCTTGGGAGAATCCAGCACTAGGGATAATTTAACAGAAGCTGATCAAACAAAACTGGTTTTGAGAAAAGCCCCATCTATTTCTGTCAGACAGCATTTCTAGTGCAGTTGTGTGCTGTCATTAGCTATTTCAATCCAACATTTGATCATACTGAATTTAAGAGAGCTCTGCCAGTTTAAGTAGAACCAAAATGTTAACCTTCAGTAACTTAATCAAATGTCACATGGTACAGGCACTCACAGCAGAAGTTATTTCAACTCTGAATGTCTGGAGCAAGAATTTTATGCGGCTAAAAACCGTGGAAAAAGTTACTGACTCCTTACAAGCTTCTAACCACAATGCTGGCAATACATAAACTAGTTCCAGGTCTGAAAGCAAGGAACGTGGAGAGACACTGTTAGTCCAGAAAATCTCTAGGCATAAAAGATATGAATGAATTACTGCAGCTGGAAACCTCCTTCCCCTTTCTCAGAGGCTTTCCCGTCACTGAACTGTGAACTTAACGAAGCAACAGCTTTTGGGGGAAGAAACTCCGTGTCAGAAGTTGAACAAAAGTCTTTGCCAGTGAGAGAGCAGCTCAGCAGCAATATCTGTCATCATCTGTGACCACAGCTCCTGTCACACGGGCAGAAGAATCCCCCCCACTTCACCACATCTCATAAAAGGACAAAGCGGTAGTTGCGTCAAGTCATAAATGTTTGTGTACAAAAACGGTTCACCCTCTCTTCTGCTTTCAGCTTCCCCCTTATTTCTATGACAGATCCACTGGCATTTGTTCTGGTGAAACCGCACCTCAAGCCCAACAGGTGTTTTCAACTGGACAGCCTGCAAACACCCAGGATTCAATCCAAAAAGCCCAGCACACCCAGGCAGGAGAAGCCCCCTCACCCCTGAGAGGAGCTGCCAGTTCCCAGCAAACAGCAGCAGGAAACTCTGCCACAAGCAGGCTGGGACTCTCTGTTCCCCCCCCCCCCCCAAATGCCAAAGTTGCAGCCACATCAGTGTGGGCAGACCATGACTTTTGGTGTAAGAGTGGTGGTTTGTCTCTGCTGACATCCAGAACCTGCTGAGCAGAATGGGGCTGCCAGCAAGTCCCCAGGGCAGCAGCAGATATGGGCCGTGCAGGGTGACAGTGCCAGCCACCAAGAGACATCTCTAGTTTGGGGAAAAACTGTTACTGTCAGGGCAAACATCTGTCAGCCTCACACATTTCAAGGCGGTAAGAAACACGGTAATTGTATCATCCATTTTCCACGCTCGCACCATGACAAGCTAAAGAAGATAAAAGAGGCTTGGGCAGTCAGGACTGCAGGCAGTTGTGACCATTTTGATTTAAGCTTATTCCCTTTCTGTCTAAATAAACATATCTGTTATGAATGATGAATGTTCCTCCCCTATCCCTCATGTGCCTCGTGTCCAACTCTGTTTCCCTCAGCGCTGCACTTCCATATTTCCGTAGGTCTTTCCCGACACTTGCAGGAAACAAAAAGTGTAGAAACCGTACAGCCTGTCCCACCCTCCCCTCTACCTCCCCCAAAGCACCCCCCTCGTCCTTACCTCGTAGGACCACACGCACTGCACTCCCGCGAACCTCCGCACGCATCTCCCCACTTCCACGTCCTCGTGGGTCGTGTACATCTCCCGCAGGCACTCGCCGATGTGGGGCACCATCCTCCGCAGCACCTCCCGGCTCATGATCACTCCTGGCCCCCCCATGCAGAAGTTCTCGCCCGGTTCCAGCGCCAGCTTCCCCATCTCCTCCGTGGTGCCGAGCCCGGTCTGCCCCAGGAAGAGCGGCTCGCTGCTGTTCAGGCTCCTGAGGAAGTTCTCCAGTTTGTCCCCTTTGATGTAAACGTCGTCGTCAGCCCTCATAAACCATTCGTATTTGTCCAAGTAGTGGTCATGCATGTATTTGAGCATCATGAAGGATTTCTTCTGGGGTGGGTAAGAGTCATCTACACCTGGAAGCGGCACGATGGGGATGGGAATAGAGGTGTCCGAACCCTCGCTGGAGAAGAACTCAACCTTGCCAGGAATGGTTTTGGACCACGTTCTAGATTGAAAAAGACAAGGAGGACTAATTAAGTATGCAAACCAGGGCAGGCATAGAGTGCTACCAGGCACTGCACCTCATCTGCTTTACAAATTGTCTTTATAAATGCCCTGAAAGGTTATTTTTTACCACACAAATGAGGACATGGCACACAGAGCAACTGGTACAAGACACAAAGTTCTGTTATGACAAGCATCTGAATATCATTTTTGCACCTCAATGTGTTAGAAAAGTAACTTGATAGTAGCAGTTCACTAGTGAAAGGCAGTATTTCTTAAGCACACTCAGTTTTGGACTAACTAGTATTGGCCACAAAATACAGAGGGGAGCCAGTATGGACAAACAATTCACATACAACATGGATTTAACATTTCCAAAGTTTCCCTGAAAGTTATTCAGCATCATTTCCACCTTCCCTTCCCTCTAAGCCTCCCCAAAAGCTCAAATGTGCACCGAGAAATACTGACTTCCAGAGAGTAAATTCACATGAACTTGTAAGGAATTGGTATCCTGTGGGAAAGCAACCAAATAGCAACTTCTCCAGGTGCTGCCTGGAGAAGCAAAGCACACAGCATGGAGCAACAGTAACCTCAGGCAGGTTTGTCCATCCCAGTCAAGTCCTAAAAGACGCCTGTCAAACGTGTAACTCCCACAATAACATGGTGCTACCAACACTCACACCTCCAGCAGCTTTCCAGACACTTCATTCCAGATTTTAGTGGAGAGGAACATCACAGAAGAGGAGCTTTTCCTGTGCAGAGCAGCACAGAAACAACATCTGCTCCACACCTTCCGTGCTCCTCTCACAAATCCAACCCATCTGCGTGGGCAAACTGGGTCACTGATATGGCAGGAAGAGCTGCAGGATGATTCCTCAAGGCAGACTGCAGAACACTGTCTCCTCCAGGGAGGATTTTCAGTCATGTAACTGTTACAGCCTTGCTCTAAAAATTATTAATTTTAAGCTTTCAGTACCATTTTCTGAGATTCCATCTGGGGAAAAAAGCAGAGATCACACATCCCTCACAGAAAACTATTTTCACTGGTAAACCAACAAAAGTTTTGCCCCTTTTTGTATAGGGGGAGAATATTTTATAATTATATTTGGTAACTGTTCTCAGAATATAACCTAAAGGTGAATGTGAAAACACTCTCAAGGTAAAGGACACAGTATTCCCTCAATGCATCACTGTCACTCTGACCAGATGCCTCTCAGCACAGGTTTCTTGCCAAAACCTGAGCAGATTTTGGGCAGCACAGACCATCTGAAATTTGAAATCTCCAGAACCAGCTGTTGTGCAAAGTCTGAAATGCAAAAATTTTTCAGAAAAATTATTCCTAAAGCTCCACCAGAAAACGTAGAGGCATTTAATTAGACTTAGGTAAACATCAACTTTGACACCTTAACAGTTTCACACTAACTGAGCTGTGTGTAATTAATATCACCCAATTACTTTAAAAGCTTTGTCTTCTGGATTTCTTACTGCCATGGGTAATGTTTCATCGGAAAAGTTTAGATCCCAGCTTCCCAAAGAGCACGGAGTAAAGCAAACAGAGACATTCCCACTGACTTCACAACTGAGGTGATGAGGCTTTTAATCATCAATCAATGCACAGTACTACTGGTTATAAGTCATATCCTGTTAAAGCACTGAAAGCTGCCCCTTTTAAACATGACATGATCATATCTCGACCTTTCACTAATTATTAAGGAAGTTCTGCTGTTTATTTTCTGACACCCACACTCACCATACAAATCATCTACAGCTCTTCCCACACCAACTCCCAATCTAAGTTTAAAAGACTCCTTTTCATTAAAGGTACTCGATGCATTTCAGTTTTAATGTTACAGAGAGAAAAGGCAGAAGCAGCTACTCAGAAATTTCATCCACTGCAAGCAGTTCCCAAGGCAGCTTTGGATGGACCCAGGACAAGTTATTAGCTAAAGTCTTATGGAAATTTCTGTTTATTGACTTTTTTGTTCAAAAGCAAACAACGAATCTTCAGACTTGTGCTCCATATCCTGAAAGATCTGCCTTTGTAATGACTACAATCTATGGACAACAGAGGGTGTTTTCTATCACTCCAAGCTTTAGCTCTTTTCTGGACTCATGAGGATTTATCTTCAACTGTTTTTTATTTTTTCTTTTTAAACCACCACCCATTTTGTTGGTTCCCAGCTTAAATATACTCCCTGCTCTCCAACTAGGTATCCTCACCTCAGGACCCACAAAGTACTGTCAAGAGAAAAATTCCTATTCAATGGACATGGAACAAAATGCATGTACATCCATAAACCCTGGCATGTTTGATTCCCAGTCTTCTCATTGTGCTAAAACCCTCAAATCAAAACCAGTTTGAGCCCATCTTTCCATGTGTCTGGGCCATATTTAAGTTTCACATTAAAGCAGGAGTACACCAGAGACATATTCCTGCATATGTGAGGAGCACAACACAGACAGAAAGACCAGGTCCTAACAATCACCACACCCCAAGGACCAGTGTGCGACCTGGGTCGGCACCAAAACGTTACTTCAGCCTTGGGATCTCACGTCAACCACATCGACCAAGCCCCAGCACAGCTTGACTGAGCCTTTGTTCACTTCCTGCAACAACACAATTTCTGGGATGAGACAACTCGATGTGTTGTGGCTGTGGCTTTGAGCATTTGCTCAAACCCAAGCAGGCAAAACACATTCCCACATGGAAAAATGGCCCGAGTGTCTGTGTCAACGCAAGCACAGCTCGGCAGAGGCTGAAACAATGGAGTCACCACGGGCTGCTCCTCACGTCGGAGCCACAGCTCGCTGTGGTCCTTTTTTGGGGAGAGAATACAAAGAGAACAGTTTGCTCAGGAAACATGTTGTTGCACTCAGCCAAAGAAGCCAAACCACAGACAGCAAGATGAACTGTGAGCACGTTTTTCTGACCCCAGTTATCAGCAGAACTGAGGGCTGGTAAATGCGGGGATGAATTCTGATCAAAGCAGCTTTTAACTTTTTTATCCGACGTTGCAAAGAATCAGACCTGGCTCAATCACCAGCAACCCCACAGATTAGTGTGTTAACACCTACGTTTCTTGCCTGTCCTCCCACCTCCACTGTAGTTTACCATGTCTGCTCTCAGGTTATGGGCAGCAACCTGATCCCTTCAGCTGCTTAGCACAGAGCTCTTGTCTCAACACCTCCCCACCAGGCATTGTTTTCCTGGTCAAGGGTTCTCCAATATAAGACTTGCAAATTGTATCTGAAAAAGAACTGTATGTTTGATAATTAAAAAAAAAAAACCAAGGGAAAATGCTGTAATTGAAACTTGATGCCCTCGTTCCCTTGCACTGCCCTGTCACCCTCAGCTGTTTAAAGGACATGTGGACACAGCATTTCTGCCACCAGACTCCTGCATCTACACCTGCAGAGAACACCTTGGCTGCACTGATCAGCTGCTGGTGGCCTCAGTCAGCTCAAAGCCATTTTGACTCTGTCCAAGGAGAAATATCAGGTTCTGAATACAACTGATACATGTCCTGAATTGGTCATTTAAAAACCCAGCAACTGAACTGCTCTGACAGATCCCAACCTTATCTCCTCCGTGTAATCTGAATCTGCTGCCTAAACAGGAGGATGTGCATGAATCAGGACAGCAAGGCTCTCCATTACCTTCCCCAGGAGGTAAAACACCTGCACAACAGTGTGTGACCTGGTTTCTCTCAGTGCAAGAGGTACAGAACTCCAATAAAGCAGAAGCTTGTCTTGGCAAGGAAATCAAAGTGAAAATTAAACAAACACAAACAAAATCAGTAGCACTTCCTGAGGAGAAAGCTCTTAGCAGAGGACATTAGTCTCCAGTACTGGTGGTTACCAAATCAATTTTATCACTCCTCAACTCATTTTGCACACTGGATACCCTACATATACCCTAATCTGAGCAAGTCACAAGCAAACTGGGTGGAGAGATTTTATCCCAGCTGGTACAGGTATTCATAAAATACAGAAAACTTTGTGCCCATTGAGTGTGCTAAAAAACACCAATATTTTCTATAAAAGTGACCACAACTATGGTCATCAAATGTGGTCGTAAGTTTATTTCTTCACTCAAAAAGAAGCTCCAAAAGCACAGCTTGAAGCAGGAGGAGCACAGATCTTGAATGTTTTATCTTGAGTTTCCAGTATTTATTATTTATTTGTATTACCTAGCTTTGTTATCAGCTCTGCAGACTCGGCAGAAGCACAGTCAGTGGTATTATGCAGACAGTGCTCCCTTTGTAGAGACCCAAGCTGAACACTACAACAAAAAATGGTTTTTGTCTACAGCTCAGGAACATCCCTTAGAGGAGATCAGAGAAACCATTTAAAGTTTTGAGAAACACTCATCTTGTATAATTACGCTGAAGAAAATCATAATTTGTGAAGAATTCAGGAAGATAACAGACATAAAAGACTGATGTGTTGAATGCAGCTAAATTTCATGTTGTATTAGGGCTAACTTTGCATAACTTCAAGGTCCCATCTTTCCAGCAACACTTGCTGAAGGGAAGCAATGGACCACAGCTTAGCCAGGACAACTGAGCATGGAAACCAGCACACTGCTCCTGCATGTGGTACTGCACATGACCATCATGAGAGGTCACCAAAAAAAGCTGATTTTTAAAATCTCCAGATAGATTTAAAAGGCCTTGTTGTTAAGATCTGCATTACAGAATTCAGATTTTGAGGAAAAGCTTCTGTCAAGGTTTTGCAGGGCAGCTTGACTGGAGAACCTAAGCAGCTTCTACGGCTCCTAAGAGTCCTCTGAACTAAACTCTTCCAATTTAAAGTGATGGCAATTTTCTGTCTGTGGATATCCAGCCACCTTCCTTGTGGAAACAGGGACAGAAATGGATCTATCACCCATAGGCACACCAACAGTCAGGCTAAGATCAAAGCCCAAGTGTCCCAGAGGTTTGGGCCCTGTGGGGTGTGTAGGTGACTTAGTTGCTCCTTATCTGCCATGTACCAACGCCAGCTGCTCTCACTGTATTTGTTTCATTCTGTTCCTTAAACATTCTCGCAAATTTTAGGTTACTGCTCGGAAAGCCCAAGTACATCATGTTTCTGCTGGAAGGTACAAGGACAGGACAGAACCGAGTCCTCACTATTGCATGACTGTGGTACAATTCACACGTGAAGTAAAACATGTACCGCGATGTCAGGATGTTCAAAGTCACTTCACATGGTCCCCAGTGCCACCCAACAGCCTCCACCCAGGCTCTGAACTCAAAAGCAGCACAACGTGTTTTGTATTACACTGCTGCAGCAGCTAGGGCAGGCTTAGACAGATAATACGAACTCCTTTAGACCCCAAATCCTTCTGGCTGCCTTTCACTTAAGCCCTTCCAAGCACTCAGGTACTTAGATTTCAGTGCACACTGTTTCCTATAAGCCACCACCAACAGCGCGGCAGCAAATGGAGCCTCCAAAGGGCATCCTTCTGCCACAGGAGAGGGGTGGCTCAGCACAAGCCCTGGGCATCACTCATGGTCCTACTGGCACTGGAGGGTGCCGTGGGGGCTGTCCCAAACGGAGGAGTACTGTGGCTGTGCTCCTGCAGAGATACTGCCAAAGGCCAGCCGCTGACATCTCGCCATTAACTGCATTCACACTACTCTCCTGCCACGTTTCCCGGGAAATCCAGTTGCTACGCAAAAAAAAAAAAAAAAAGAAAATGGGTTAACTGCCTGATATTTCTGTTCCTGAGACAGCAGACTTAAATCTTCTGGGAGCCTGCTTATTCCCATCCTCTCCTTCCCGCAGCTCTTTCAGGACAACTCCCCTCAACTGCAAAGCCATTAGCACATATTGTTGCACTTTCCCTGAACCCCAGCCATACTTTAACTCCTTCCTGCCCGGCTCTTTTCCTGACTATTCCTTGTCCTGTGATGTGACACCGCAGTTCCTGCTGCTGCACTTCACCGGCCTCCTGGAAGGGAAGCTCTGCTAACCTGGCTGTCAGATGCAATAACTGCTGAGGCTGCAGACCTGCCCTCCGAAAACCTGTAGATCTAAAGCTTATTCTCTGCCTCGCACACTACAAAAGCACGACTGTTTCAAAGAGCCAGCAGCTCCCGAAAATCCAGCAGGCCTGTTTTGCCTTGCAGTGGTCATTTTGCTCATGATTGATGTTCAGGAAGTGGATTGCTTCCCCTCTTTTAGACCCTATCTGGATTCACAGCAGCAAGGATCAGCAAATGCTTTCCGCTCCGGTCCCTTTTAGCTGTGTCTGTAAATGGCCTTTGAGCCACAGCAATTTGGAGGTATTCAGCCTCTGAATCCCTAATTCTTTTCAGCGTGGTATCAAGGCTCTGCACACGCTGCCACCCCGGGAATGCCTTGCTAGCAGCTTCCCATTTCACTGGCTGTGCCAGCGATTCAGCTCACCAGGATGCTTTGTCAATGTAGTAATCCCAGCAATTGTCTGCTTGAGTACTTCATGGCAATCAAAAGCCATTTAAGACTTCAGGTTTATCTTCCTCTTCCCCCTCCCCACCTTCCCCCCGAAGACGTCTTCCTGTCACCAGGACATTAGCTCATTTCTTTCACCAACTGAGGTGACAAAAACACATTTAGCCCTACCACATCGCTAAGAGTCTCTACATCCGTCCCTTCCAAGAGCAGACATCATCTCTAGAGGTTAAACCAAAATAGCTGTGCAGCAAAAAGCGATACTCAGATCTCCTTCTAAGGGCTGAAGGAGCCTGGTTCCATTAGCTGGATTTGTTAACCTGCACCTTTAGCCACTGTTTTGTGTGAGCAGATGTTGCAGCTCTGGTTCTGTTAAATTCAGCTCTGCCACAGCACACAACTGCTCAGCGAGCATGGGCAAAACCAGGGATAAGAATCCTTCCCACACCAGCAAAGCGAATTCCTCCCCAAATAACACCAATCTCTGGACAATACCGTGATAAATTCCCCTTTCTCGAATTCTTGATGCAAAATCTGATGGATGCTAGACAAGCTCTTCTGCCAGAAAACCTGTTACATGATGTTCCAACACAACTCCAGTCTCTGTATGTAAATTACACAGCACATGAGATTTGCAATCCAAAATGCTCCATCCCACATGGTGATGAAAAGAACATAACCCTGAAGAAACAGATTCTTTCACCCATTGCGAAGCACCAATCATGCTCTCCCTGTAACTTAATTACAGGTCTAGTACTGAAAGAAGGAATTAAGTTTCCATTAAAACCATCGCTGGTGGACAATATGCCTCAGATTGCCCAAATTAAGCAATTTAACTGCATTTGGTGCTGATATAAAGAAAGGTTTTCTGAAACCAGAGCTGGGCAGAGGAGGAGATGGAGATGGTCCATCATACACAGTTTTGCCATCCTGCTCTTATTGGCCAATAGGGCCAAGTACTTTTCAGTCAGGGCAGGCAGGAGATGGAGAAGGGTTTGTTCCAGCACAAGACTAAAAGGGGATGTTTTATTAAAGATCCTCTCCAGAGCTCCTGGCTGCTCCTCCAACGGTGCTGGCTGTGCAGAGCTCAGCCAGAGCTGGGGTTATACCCGAGCTCACATTTTAGCTCTTAACTCTTTCAGATTTCCCAAGCCAGGCTTCCCACGCAGCCTCCCAGCACTGCCTGCTGGCGCGCACGCCAGAGCAATAAGCATATTCCAGCATATTTCAGCAGAGCAGAGTGTTTCACCAAAGCCACAGACACGTCTCTCACAGAGGAGATGATTATCCTGATGCTGCCGAGGCTTTGGACAGAATTCCTGTTAGCACTCATGGCCATACCCAGCTCCAGCTGGAGACCATGCCAGGGGCTACAGCAAGCAGCACAAAGATTGTAGGAAAAAAAAGCAGATTTGTGCTCAGGTAATAAGCACTCGGCTCTGAGCCCCCAGTTCCTGCATTAGCTCCACCAGCCCAACGCTTGGAGTGTTTCAGCCAAGCTGACTTCCCTCATCCGAGCTGTTTCACTACCTGGTCCAGCCTCAGCAGCAGCTGTGGCAAGCAAAGGTGGGTTCTACTCTTTGTTCCCAGATGCCTTTTCTGGGTCTCATTCCCAAGCACATGCTTTTGGCTTGGTGCAATGGTCTTTTCGTCCCTATCCAGAGGGTCACAACGGTCTCCAAACTTTATTACTGTTCCCATCACGCTGTCAGCTCTCCCCAGAAGCAGCAGCCAAGGACTGCACCAGCGTGGCGCAGGCGTGCCAAGGCACAAGCACTGAGGGACGAGGCACTTTGACGCCCGTGTCCCCTTCGCTGACCGGAGCTCGGTGCCCCCTCGCTGTGGTGGGGCATTCTGGCCCTCAGGCAAAGCCGCTGGGGCCCCCTGCGAGGCGGCACTTGGCTGAACCAGACCCTGTGAGAGCGGCAACGGGACTCCCTCGACCCCTCGCATCTCCGCAGACCTGCCCGGGCAGCGGAGGAGCGCTCGGGGGACTGATCCTCCCGCACCCCTCACCCGCCCGGAGAGCGCCCCGGGGCTCCCTCCTTGCGCCCGGGACGGTGCGAGGAGAGCCGGGGCTGAGCGTGCCCTGAGGATCGCAAACACCTGCCCCGGGCAAGGGTGAGCGGTCCCCGGGGCCAGCGGGGACATCCCGGCTGCAAGGGCATCTCGGGCCGGGGGCTCGTCCCTCGGGGGGACCGGCCGTGCCCAGAGCCGAGCCCGGCTGAACCGAGCCAAGCCCAGCTCAGCTGACCGTGGCCAAACCGAAGCGAGCCGAGCCCAGATGAATGGGACCGAACC
>VYXB01002195.1:335593-349238 GCA_013397135.1 Pachyramphus minor
ATGGGGGAAGGGGCAGGGACGGGAAGCGGAGGGAGGGGAGCGGGGGGCCGACCGCCTCCCCGGCCCTGCCCCTCGGCACAGGCGCCGTGTGCGGCCCCTGGCCCCGCCCGGACGCCGCCGAGGTGGCGGGGCTGCCGCGGGTGCAGCCCCCGGGTCGGCCCCCGGAGCCCTCGCGGGGGTCCCGGTGAGGGGATGGAGGAGGAGGTGGGGAGCGGGAGCCGGCTCCCAAAGCACCACCCTGGAGCGGGACCGCGGGACGTCCCGCCCCGTCCCTGGAAATGTGCCCAGGCCGGGTTGGACGGGGCTTGGAGCAACTTGGTCCCGTGGAAAGTGTCCCTGTGTGTGGCAGGGGTGTTGCTGTGAGATGAGCTTTAAGGTTCCTTCCGACCCACATCAGTCTATGACAGGGACCAGCACCTTGACCCAGCATCCCACACAGGGGACAGAGACTTTTTGATCCAGCACCCCACACTGGGACCCTGGGACTGGCACACCAGAACATCAACCCAGCTGCCCAGATCAAGAGGCTGGAACAGGAGCCTAAAAGAACACGGGTGCCCAGATCTCATGACAGGGACTGAGACCCTGGAC
This sequence comes from Pachyramphus minor, assembly GCA_013397135.1. Lineage (NCBI taxonomy): Eukaryota > Metazoa > Chordata > Aves > Passeriformes > Tyrannidae > Pachyramphus > Pachyramphus minor. The sequence goes on from VYXB01002195.1 coordinate 336,185, forward strand.
ATAACCCCAGGAGGGGCCATGCCAGCACCCTGCGCCAAGACCCCAGAGCAGAACCCTGGCTCGGGGGCCAGGACTGGAACACCAGCCCTTCAGACCACGATGGGAAGGCACTGGGACACTGGGACCCTGACTCAGGACAGGCACCAGGTCGAATCCTGCTGCCCAAACCCCAGCCCTACCCCACAGCACACACAGAGCTGGAGGGGAGGCAAGCGGTGAGGAGCAGCCTTCCAGCCCCGTTTGCCTGGCACTGATGCATTCCTGCACCACATGCTCTGGTGCCAGGCAGTGAAGGCACAGGCAGCCCTCCATTTTTTCCCACCTTGCTAATTAACTCGACCAGAAATAGGTCAGTCTGTTTCCATCCGCAGGCTACAGCGACTGCTCAAGAGCGAAGACTTTATTGAGCAAAGATTTCTTTTTCTTTTGTCCAAACTGACTCTCCACGTGCTTTTCATCTACAGAGTGCTTCAGCTTCAAACACTGCAGCCCCAAAACCTTCACATTTCACAGGAAAAAAACCCTCCAGTCTTAACAGAAGAAACTTATCAAGTACAACCCACTGACCTCCTGTGGGTTTTTTCCATTTCCTGCCCACTTTGGCATTTCCAACTGCCATTTTAAATTTTATTTATATCATGATGTCTTCCACAACAAGCTGAGAAGAAGAAAAGTCTCGGTGTAATGGCAGCCTGCTCTTTTGAGCAAGAACAGTTGCAAGACAGGAAGCCATAACAAATGAATACTCTACATTAATAAGCCAAAGAGAGCCATACATAAAATATTTTTATGATCCACGTATCACAAGTAATTGTATCACTTCTGGGATTGAGCAAGTAATAAGACAATCTGCTTATCTCAAAAACTTGATGATATGTCTTGAAAACAATGCACTTGTGTGGGGTTTATTGCCCTTCTAATGGTGCAATCCTCATACCAAGGTCAGCACTGGTGAACTCTTGATGTCAAGAGCAACAAATGACAGAAAGAAAGTGCCACCAAAATTTATGGTATTGAACAACAATAAAATTAAATAGAAACTAGATAAGAAATACAAGCAATGAACAGGAAAAAAGAGCAGTTTTCCTTTTGGTTGCCCATGAGCAGAACACAGAGGTGTTGAGATGTGTGCTTGTGGGAAGGGAAAGAGGAGAACTAAATCGTGAAAGAGGGAAAGGAAGAACAGTCCAAACTGGAATACACATGAAGCAGATAAAGCTAGGGAAGGGCAGGAGCACCAGTGCTTGACAAAGGCCAGCTGGACTGTCCTTTCCACCCCCTTCCCAACAACTACTTTAATTCTATTTACCAGTGTTTGCAATGCTTCACTATTATTTCTAACTACTGGTGCCCTGATCCCTTTCCATGAAGTCTGGGGTTATCCTCAGCCTGTGCCACCCTGCACATGTGGATCTTTTACTCCACTTTGAAAAGCTTCTTCATCAAACTCTGCTGCTCCCCTCTCCCCACAAGCCTAAAATACAGGACACCGATAGACGTTCAAGCTGAAATAAAATGGCCACTCCTTTCCAAGAGAGGCACATGTGGCAAGTCCATGAGCAGGAACAGGATTACTCTCTGCGTGCTCCAAATCAGCTGTAAAAAATTCCTGATTCAAGGGAAAGCCACTGTGGCCTATGAATTACAGGAAAAGGCAGAGCTAGCGTGGCTAAAAGGCAATAAAAAAGAGAAAGGTTGGGGCTGGAGCTGGGGAGCTGTCAGTTGGCTTCTTCCCACAGAGAAAAGAAGTTAGTCATCAGAACTGAAAACTCCGTGCAAGTTCAGCACACATGGAAATGATGAAGCAGAGCAGCACACTCCCCTGTTAGATCTCCTCAGCCCCAAGCTCCCCTTCAGTGTGTTCCCACCCCCCTGCACCTCGACAGCAATCACAGTCCTGGAGCTCTTCAATGCAGGGGGTGAGAACACTTGGGGAAGGGGTAGGAGAAGGAAGGGGCAATTTCCTGGTGCCACCTGGAGAGTGGCAGAGGCACAGTCAGACTTCATGCTGTCACCACACGAAATCACAGCGTCCAGCTATAAAGGGGGGTGGCACCTGGTAACACCGTGGTGCTCACACAACCTCCCATAGCACATCCAAGTGCCTCCCTTTATCTCGTTTATTGTGCCAAACTCAAGTTCCAAAGTGCTGGCAGGCAAATGCCCCTTCTACTGCTCCTGCCCTCTCCCCTGTTCCTGCATAGAGCAGTTGCTGTTTCCACCATTGGAAAAAAAAAAAAGGAAAAAAAAGCAGATTAAGGGAAAACTTGAAGAGAATGGCTTAGTTCTTCCAGTGGAAATATAACCCTGCTGTTACCTGCCTAAGTATGTTTTTAATCTGGATGGCAGGGAAGGGTCATACTGCATAATCACCTTTAAGTGCCTTCCCCTATTAATAAAGCTCTTATGTCTCAATAAACAGTTGACACTGTATATTATGGCTCCTATATATTAAAGGCATGGTATTTTTCTCACCTAACACTGTATACAAGCATAAGCACATTTTTATGCAGTGTGTTTTCTATTCCATGTGGGACGGCTTAAGGAAATATTCTGAGGGCTCTCCAAAATCTGCAGAGGATGCACATCGTGTGCATGTTCCCATCCCACTGACTTCAGCAAGATTAGCACCCAGACCAGCCAGCAAGAGCCCACTTGACAGCCCCACATGGTTTAGATTCATAATCAGATTAACAAAACAGTAATCCTATTTTTAAACAATGAAAAAGCCAAGTCCTTGAGGCGGTGAGTTGGTGTGTGTGTGCATACAGAATAGATCTCATCCTTTTGGAATAAAGAACCTTAATACCAAATGAAAAAAGTTTCTTCCACAGAGGTAACTCTGCACTGTAGAGGAAAAAGGGACTATCTTACATTATACCCCTTCTTTCCCATTGATCTCTGATGGGTTCACTCCAATACTTGCAGGATGTACCTTCTAAAATACACGCTCTTTACCACATTTTAAAATAATAGTTAAAGAAGTGAACTACTTCCCGAATGCTCCAGAAACTTTAATTATGAATGTTCCAGTACTTAAATGTATACTGTAAAAACTGCCCAGGCACTGGAAAATGAGCATATTTCATATACTCAAGGTAGCAGACTCATGGTGGAAAAAATCTCACTGGGCAACCAGCAGCATTTGTCTCTGTCACAGTATTTCCAGCACCGTTGCATTTTCCCAAATGATGCAGAAACTCCTTCCTCAGCTCCAGCACGCACTTCTTTTTTCCCTCCCCATCCTCTTCTGGTCCTGCCACAGACCAGTCCCAGCCTTTCCTCTCAGCCCAATGACTCAGAAGGTGCCCGCTCCAGGGACTGAGAGAGAACTGTCAAAGCCGGCCCGACATTGCCATCGCCCGGCCCGGCCCCGCAGTGCAGCGCACCGGCCTCCGCCTTCCCGGGGCCGAGTTAGGACCTGGGAGTTTTGGGAGGTGATGGAAACCCCTCCAGCTCCCCACGTAGCCCCTCAGGCGCCTGCTCCAAGCCTCCAGGTCTCGTCGCCCGGGTGGCAGGAGAGGCACTCGAGATGCACCGAGGCACTCGAGCTCTGCAGCACGGAGGGGAAGCTGATCTGTTTTTAACGTGCTGCCGGCAGATCCAAGTCAACAAACCACTGGAAAAGTCTAGAACGTGTATTTAAACAGCAAGAATCAAGATGTGATAACCTAAAATGCAGAACAGCTGAAGAAGTGGCAATTACATTATCCAAGAAATGGAATTTACAGGGAACGTTACCCCCTCCAGTGTGAGATGAAGTGTTAGGACCTGGGTTTGGTTTTTGAAAAGTGCATCTTTATGCCAAGCTAACAGTAACTCCCCATTTTAATGCAGAGCACAAGAACCAGACTGAAAGGTCAGGTACTTCAGGATATTGATTTTCCTTCCATTCTCTTTAAATATAATTTTCTAAGTTCCTTTCCCTGCCATTCCTACCCAACTGTTACCCACAGAACCAGCTCAGAAGCTCAGCTTGGCAACCAGCACACAGAGAGAATCTTGATCAGGAAACTATCAGTAAACTAGATCCAGAGGGAGGAATGAAAAATGTATCAGTGGAGATGTTGCTCTGTGCTGAAAGTGCTTTTCAAAACACAAATGATCAGAGGAATAAATCCACAAGAACAGCAGCTGCCCACCTGCCAGCGCCTCACAACAGAAACCTGCAAAGAAAATGTGCCTTTCCCCCCCAAAGCTGAGCTGAGGGGACCTATCCCATTGCAGACATCAGGTTTTCATACAAAAAATAACGGAAGTTTTTGAAGTTGCTGGCTCTGGAGCTGGGAATATGGGCAGGGTGTGTGTCAGGCGTGGAACAGCTGGCTTGGAAGCTCCTACAAAATCAGCTACAACGGTGCAGCCAGGCCAGGACACCACCCAGCCAGCAGCCGTATGCTTTTCCTTTGTGGTTGCAGAGCTGTTCCAAAAGCCAAGCTTTCATTCCAAAAAGGAGGGAGGGGGAGGAAAAAGAAAAAAGAAAAACCCAAGGCTCTTCAGCCCATCCAAGTCTAGACCAGGTTTTTTTTACAGCTGGAAATTACATAGTTTCAGTGTTCAGCAATAGTGTGGACAGAAACACACTGAGCCCCACTCGTGGCTGAACTGATTCCTTAAAAGCTGCCACTTTTGAGCCTGTACAAGCACAAAATTCATCCATCTGATGCAGAGATGTGTGCTGACGTGCAGCCAGGCTTGCAAAAACATCATTACCCATAGAAGGGAACAGCGTGGTTGTGCAGGAGGCAGAAAGAACAGCATTAGGGGGGTTTAGATGCAGCCAGGAACCACGGGGCTGCTGGTAAAATGTACAGGAGACTGTCATGCCATCCTCCTTCACAGAGCTCTGGAATGTCAGGTCATCTTCTAGAAAGGGGAATAAGACAAAACCCAATAAAAAACACCCTACCACACCCTACCTCAACACCTGAGCTGAGCATCAACAGAGTCTGAGCACAGCCCAACCCCTTTTTGAGTCAAAATAGTACAGAACTGTATAAAACACAGCAGATGAGATTTGTTAGTACTGGCATTCCACACCTGCATTCAGACTCTGCAAGGGCAGCTGTTCCTTGCAGATACAGGTGTAATTATCATTTTCATTCACACTGATCTTTGATTAACACACAGATAACTCTGGAATGCCTGGGAACAGCTCTGCTGACAGATTCCCTGATTGCCCTCACTCCCCCAAGTCCATCTTCTGCTGTTTATTAAAAACATCCAGTATAAGCAACATATTCTTTTTAAAGCCCAAGTATGCAATATCTCTCTTAAAATCTTTCCCTCATTTCACAATGTTTTTGAAAGGCATAAATAAAGCCAAATAAATTTTATGAGTGTGACAAGACAGGGGTTTTTTTGTTCAGTTTTAACTCCAGTGCTCAGTATCTCCTGATGAATAGTTAAGAGAACTATGCACAAACCGGATTTCATCTGCAATTTAAAGAAAACAAAAAACTTTGCTCCTCCAGCATATAAATAACCCAAAAGCAACAAAAAAATACTGCACATGTTCAGGAATTTTTTGTGCCTCTGAACACTTGCTTCATTTAGGATTTTTCAATACCCAAAATACAATACTCTTCAGTGGTTAAATACCATTATACAGCAGTTTAATAGCCTTGAATTAACTCTAAGTTTGTTACCCAGCTTCTTCCAGATAAATGTATTTCCAGAACATCTGCATGAGTAAAGCAAGAGGCTTCTTGCATAACTGCTCTAGTGGGGGGAAAAAGAAATCTCCTGAAGGCTTTTTAATATGATCTTTCATAATTCAAGTTCTTGGGAATTCATACCAAAGCACAGGAACAATGGATTCACTAAATAGTTCACTTTCACCTAATGCTTTCTGCATGCTTCACTCTTAAGCTATAAAGCAGCAAAAAACCACCTTTCCATAATGTTTGTGGTCAAGGGAGAGCTTTCCATTTGAAGTCAGAGGAAAAACTCTTCCATCTCGCGCAGGTTATGAGCCAAAAAAGAAGTTTTACAAACTGAGGTTCTTCCTCCCACGCTGTTCAATAGCTTAGAAGTGTCTGATCAAGAAAAATTTAGGGACTTGAGGATTAAAATTAAAAAAAAAAAAAAAAAAGGAGAGAGAGAAGGTTGAAGTTTCCAGAAATATGTAAATCACTTCATTCTTACTGTGTATGTCCTAATAAATCTCCGAATTGGGCAAAAAGCCATACCCCTAGTCCTAGCCAGAAGCAAGTCTTGAGTCACAGAGAAAGATCAGCACATGCTCAGTTCAGACCTGCTTATTTCTTAAAATGTTTTTACTGAATTAAATCAACCCAACCATCGTATCTGCACGAGGATTTCTGCTTCATTAAGACAAACCTCCCCCAGTTGTTTTTCTGAAGACAAGCCTCAGTCTGTTGCCTGTTTCCCCAGCACAGGGGGAGGATGTTCCCCAAGGCAGGAGTGAGATTACAACTTAGTCCTCTTTCCTGAGGAGGAATCTTCAGAGCTTGAAAACATCCTTCCCCACCTCTATTTTTCTTTTGCCTTATTAAAGATTAAAACCTGAGCTTACATACATCAATGTGTGTTATAATGATAGAAATTTAAATTTACATACCAAAATGGGCAATAGCCAGGAAATGAAAATTAGTTTCCATAGGAACATCAACAGCATTCCTTCTCCACACACTTAGAACATATACTTTGAGGTCTAAAGCAAAAGGCTCTTGGCCTTTACATTTCATTATCTGGCAACTTTAAAACTCACTGGTACATGCTCCTGTTACACTTATAATCAAGAGAAGTATCTAATGCACATCAACAGTGTATTCAAAGTTGGCACTTGTACCTACTGATGAACACAAGGATTCCAGGAGCAAGTCTTTAGAAACAAGTGCTCAGGCAGCCCTAAGCCATAAGGAACACTGGAACACACTCCAATGCCTACAGACAAGCTCAGTAACAGGACACAGGGACACTTGTCCTTTGCTGACAGGGATTGTTTCACTCTTTTCCAGAGACAGCCTGGATTTTAGCTGTTGAATTTTGCACTAGAATCAAGGGGATGGGATGTTTGCAAAGCTGAGTTATGATGAGCAGTTCTGTGCCCACAGCTGGATATACAGCAGAAGGATGAAGACCACACACTTACTCCTTGCAGCCCCTCACTTGCCAGTGTGACACATTCACTGGCCAGAGCCCTCCTCAGCACACCCCACCCTCAGCCTGGGTGCTGCACGACCTGGCAGCAGGGTCATCTCATCTCCCATCCTGCTTTATACACATTTATTGCACTAGAACACCTGCCTTCTACGAGAAAATCCTGTAGAAAAACCACGAGATTGTAAATGCTAGATTTATCATTTGTTTGCAATTATGTTTAATATTAATAGTGTCTTGTTTTTACAAAGCAGTTGAAATAAAAAATAAAAAAAAAAGGAAAGGAATAGCAAGAACCCCCCCCATCTGCTGTCTAGCATGGCTAGCATCAGTTATCCTCATTGGTTTGTTTACCATTTATGAGGAAAACATCATTCAAGCTGACTTGTCACAGAGATTCTTCTGCAATAACTGGCCTTCAGTGCAAATCAGTGGTGTTTGTCAGATCACCTGTGTTTTTCCTGAAAGTCCTTCTGCCTAAATTCAAGGTGTCTGCCAATGATAACATCCTTCCTCTCTAAATTACCTTCCAGACAAACACAGCAGATCTGATAAGACATGTCTGAGGGTGCTAAACATCCTCATTTTGCAGAGGTAAACAGAGCATAGATGATGAAATTTGCCTGAGGCCAGTGTTCTGAATAGCCAGAGAGCCCAGATCTCCCAATTCCAGGTGATTCACCTTGGCTGGAGACTAAGCTCCCCCACTACAGAAGAGTGAAAATTAACTGATTACGCCAGAATTATTTCTCTGTCCTCTCTCTTAGAGGATCAGGTACTTCTCTTGTGTAGAACCACCCAATGCAGTTTGGAAATGGTGTGAATCTGTTTTAAGTGACCACCAGCACTAAACCAGCCCTGAAGGAACCCCTGTGACAGGCAAGCTGTAGGCAGTTAGACAGTGGGTAGGCTCAAGCCTGCTAGTGCCACAGGCACTAGGGAATTAACCTCATCCACCTGCTGATGGGCCTCTCCGGCCTGGTCTCCAGGAACACGTTCCACCCCCTTCTCCAGACAGTGGGTTATAGCCTGGGAATAGAGAGGAGAAATCCATTGTGTTAGTGTTCATCCTCCACAGCCCTTCACCAGCACACAAGGAACACCAAAAATAAATCTCACCGTTATTTACACCTCATTCATACTTACTAGATAGGCAGCATTTTATGGAAAAGGAAAGCAGAGAAAATATCCAGACTTGAGAGGGCTTATTTTTGTAGTACTAACAGTAAAAGCCATTGCAAAACACTTGTGTTTTAATTTGATCAATTTGGATTAAATTAAATTGAAATTAATTACCATTTGATTTCTCTAAGTCTGCACTAAAGCTGTAGTGCTGCTCTGCAGGATAAACAGAGCAGTAACAGCAGCTTTTTACAGTAAACTCTGTGGGAGTGTAACTGTTTTCCAAGGTCAGGGACTTAAATAATCCTTTATTCCAGACCTGCATGGAATACTCTGAAGGTCAAAAGGTAAATCCACTCTTTACCACTGCAAGGTATTTTTTTAGAGATTTTCAAAAGGTGAGCACAGGTAGTAAGAAAAATACACTTTAACTAAACATCCTAATGCTTCAGCCATGGGAAACTTAATTTCAGGACACACTCAGAAAGATACAACCTGGCCAATGTTCCTAGTTTGTTCTGCACAAGGCAAAGTACCCAGACTGTAGTAGCACTGTTAACCAAGCAGGTTTCCCTGTTCCACTGAAAGTGGAAGGTTCACCTTCATCTTCTAAATTTGTTTTTCTCAGAGGAGCCAAGTTTTGCTTTCTAGCTCAATTCAGCAGCTGAACAGTGCAGATGGTTCTTTCACTTCACGCTAATCTACCTCATTAGAGATACAAGACCTTTAATTCTATAATTGGCTACTTAAGCAAAGACTTTGCTTAGGATTAAACTAGGTGGAAGGTGGAAAGGTGCCTCAGCACAACTATTACCCACACACTGCTCACCCCCCAGGGAGGTAAACATCCCATGTGAGAGCTATCAAAGGTATCTGAGAGGATCAGACATCACACTGCCCTCATATTAAACAACCTAAGATAAATCATCTTCCTGATTCCTTCAGGAAAAACATTCAAAGCAGAAATTTCAGCACTACTGAGGTTTATTTAGGTTTAATTGAGGTTTAATACATTTAATCAAGAATGTGCAGATTTTATGCATTTAATCAAGTGACTTACTCAGTGCTGCACCCTAAGTGGGTTTCCCTTTCAGCCTGTTATGATTAAGGCTGTCTACATGATCCACTCCACTATGGAAAACTGTAATTAAAATATACCCAAAGCAGCATTTGCAGGTAAGGCACAGGCTGTTGGGCTGAGAGGAGAGAAAGGAGACTGCCTGCATGGCCAGTGTATTGCAAGGAGCCCAACAAGGGCAATGTGAGGCCACAGGAAGCACTTCATCCATTAAGGTGATTTTAGCAGTTGACAGTGAATTTAATGGTGAGACCTTCTGGTGCTTTGTGACAGTTGATAAGAGTTTATACAACTGCAGGATTTATATATTCAATAGGTCATTATTGTGGTATCTGTTGAATAAGGTCAGATCTTGCATAATTAAGCCTTTCATCTTCCTGAATCTACATAACACATCTACAGATTTACTTCCTGCATTCAGCTCATGCTATGGGTGCTTGAAAGACAGACCAGGTATTAAATTATTGGACTTCTACAATAATGGAAATATTGTAAAAATCTATAATTTTGAGTGACAAAAATCTCAGTAAATTATGGCAAAAGCATTAACAAAAAACCTGGAACACTGCTTTCCTGGTGAAAAGCTCAGGGTGCCTCAAGGATGCCACACTTACCACCTCCTCGCAAAGGCTTTTTGTTTGGTTTAGATTTCGGGACTGCTGAGGTGGAGGCACCAGACTCTGCTTCTTGCTGTTCAGAGAAGCAGAAAGTTACTGAGTGTGGATTTCAGTTAATTTAAACACACAAACACAAGTGTGACCTGACTAACAGGGTTGTTACCTGGTTCAGTTTCAGGTTTCCTTTGTAGCTCTTCCCCTCTTGCATGCTTTCCCACATCGCTATCTTCTGCCTCCGCTTCTCTTCTTCAAGCTACAGAAAAAATCCAGAATGTACAAGACTTCAGAACAGAATGCCCAGAGACATCTACAACAGACTCATCAACCCCCAAGGGATCCATCTTTATGTGATGCAGTATCTCAGAGCTTATGGAAGCATTTACTTTTATACACACCCACATCTTCCCCTCCTCAGTACGTGTCTGTATGTTCCCCTCCTCAGACTGTGTCTGCAGCTTCTTTTGGCCACTTGATGCTTTAAAACATTTTGAAAGTAAAACAGAACCAAGTGGCAAGCTTAAATTCTGAATCTATAAAAAATATTAAGAATATTGCACATGACAGAAATTCAATGCACAAGAGAGTCAGATACATATTTACATCCCAATATTCATTGTCAACAACTCCCCCAGATCTCTTCTACAGGAATTTATCCACAAGACCAAATAAATTAATGGTTAAGAATCATAGAATGGTTTGGATTGGAAGGGACCTTAAAACTCATCTTGTTTCACTCAAGGACACCTTCCCCTACCCCAGGTTGCTCCAAGCCCACCCAACCAGGCCTTGGACACTTCCAGGGATGGGGCAGCCACAGCTTCTCTGGGCACCCTGTGCCAGGGCCTCCCAGGGCCTGGGAGGAATCCACCCTCCCAGGGAGGAATTTCTTCCTAACATCTAATCCAAACAGAAGAGGTGGGACTAACATGCTGATCACCTGTGCCCTGCCCCACACAGCAATCTGCTATTCCTTGTTACCTCAAGCTGTAATTCAAACCCTGAAATTGCAGCAGTGCTGAGCTACAGGTACCCACATTTGCCAATAAGAACAGAAAACACACGTATGCAGTGGTACAATTACTCTAAATGCCAGTAAATCCCCTGCAGCCATTCACTGCACACACAGCTAAGTTCCTGCAGGTACAGATTTACCTGTGAAAAAATCAAGATCAGGTCCACAGTGACCCTGGCACACAATTGTGGAGAGGCAAGTTCACAGAGATGAATTACATCAACATTCCAGAGAAAACAAGTCTCCATGTCTGTATCTAACATGGAATAATCCTTTCTTTAACAGCCACAAAGTACATGCTGACAAATTAATCAGTTAAAGAAAGAAGCACTCTGTGGTTACCTGTCTTTGTTTTTCTTTGTATTTTTCTGCTTGTGCATTCAACTCCTCCTGCATTCTGAGGCGAGATGCTGCCAAAGCTTCCTGCCTTCTCACCACCACATCAGGCTCTAGGAAATTGGGAAAGCATTTGCAAAGTAAATTCTAGATGATCTCCCCAAAGAATTGTAACAAGGAGAGGCTCACATCTCTTCCTGCAGAAAATCATAGCTTAAGTCCAGTTTCCAGCTAATCTTTTACAGTAATTTATAGGCTGATCTAAATTTCATTGTGCTTTCATATTTTAAAGCAGGATTTTAATTAATAAGGACAACGATGTAACTAACCCATAAAAAAATTAACCTCACACTTCCGGGGTACTTGCTTCTATTTCTGAAGGATTTGTTTGACACAAATAAATGCAGAAGTATCACCCAGGCTTCACAGGGATCCCATTTTTATCCAGAGAACTTCTTTTACACAGAAGGATGAGGCAAACCAGCCCACACTCACTCCTACTCCTTCTGGCAAAGGGTCCTGCTTGTGTCAGTGCTGCAGTGGATTTAACACACTCAACCAGCACAGAAATCACTTACAAACATGACACATCTCTCCAGAGACACCTGGAGGTCTCAGAAAATCTACATTGAGTCACTACTTCTCTTCAGGACCGGCCTTTAAGAGAAGTCAAAAGCGAAATTACACCCCAAAAAAAGCAAATATTGCTCTCCTTTTTTCCCCAGCAGCTGAAGTATCTCCCCATTTGTTGGCCTCCTTACATGTTTGCTACCATCCAGTGATGACTGTGTGAAACAAATGTCAGCACTTTCAGTAATTGCACTTTACAGGCAGTTCTGGCAGTTAAACCATGACTTAATCAGCACCACAAAAGAACAGCAGTGGGATAAGGGCACGCAAGGGAGGTTTTCTGGGGCCCCACGTTCAAGGTTCCAGAGGGATGAGTGCCAAGCACTGGTGGACTTGGCAGATCCACAGGCACAGCCTGTGCTTTACAGGAGGCTCCTGACTGTGTGAGCCTTGCAACCTGTGCCACACTCACTGAGGTAACACAGACAGGAGGCTGCTACACCCCAAATGTACACAGTGCTGCCAGAGGAGGAACTGGGACAGACTCATTTCAAGAAAAACAACGAATGCTAATAAAAAAATGAATGTTAATATTTTCTCCTGGGCCTAGATCTGGACGTTTCGGTTTTGTTTGGTAAGTTTGAAAGTTATCTGGTAGCTGGCCACAACAGCTTTTAGCCACCGTTCCCTCAGCTCCTGCACCACCATCCTGCAGTGCCCTGCTCCTTCACTCCCAAACACGCCCCTTCGGGCCCTTCCTTCAGAACCTTCTAAAACCACTTCTCCTGGTCCAGCTTTTCCCAGTGATCTCTTCCCTCACAATGGGCTGATGCTATTATCCCGAGCATCACTCCCCATGGATATCCCTCAGGACCGAACCTCTTCTGGGCTGGTACTGACTCCAGACCCGCGTGTGGGTCCGAGCAGGGTGGCGCAGCGCCGGCAGGACCCTGAGGGGCACAAACACCGCCCCGGGGAGGGCGCGGGGCTTTGTTTTACTCTAGGTACTCACCCTCCGCCGCCTCAGCCGCTCCGGAGCCGCTCGGCCGCGCCGCCAGGCTCCGGGACACCTTCTGCACGAGCAGATAGACGGCGACGGCAGCCAGGAGGATGTACCAGCCATAGCTGGACAGCAGCGAGCCCACTGCGAGGGGACAAGCCGAGGGTGAGCGCGACCCGCGTGGGATCGGGCCC
>VYXB01002195.1:349293-391894 GCA_013397135.1 Pachyramphus minor
GCCGGCGTCTCACGTCCGGGAGCCCCCCGCTGCGCCAATCACCGCCTTCGTCCGCCGCCCGTTGAGCCAATCAGCGCCCCGTCCGTCACCGCCTGCGCCAACACCTCACCGCCCACCACCCCTGCGCCAATCACCGCCCCGTGCGTCGCCGCCGCACGTACGAGCACCGCCCCGCTCCGCCAATCACTGCCCCGTCCGCCGCCAACTCCAGGAAGCGACGCGCCCCCGTGGGCAGGGCGCACCGGATGACATGACGGCTGCGCAGGCCAATGAGAGCAGAGGGGCAGGTGCACGGCGACCAATGAGAGCACGCAGAAGGTCCCGCCCGCCCCGCCCCCGCCCCGGGAAGGGATGGCGGCACCGCGGGGAGAAAAAGGGAGCGTTGGTTTATTGGACACAGAAATGTGCAGGGACGGGGGCGACGGGCCCCGAGCGGGGCAGGAAAGGGCTCCGGGGCAGCACCAGAGTCGGCTACGACCCGTTGGGCACCGTGTCTTCTTCCATTTCTTCTTCACCGTCCTCCGAGGGGCCTGAAAGGACACAACAGTTTTAGGGCAGCTGCCACAGGCATTGGTGTTCTTTTCCCACCCCTCTGCACAGCAGTAGTAATAATGGGAGTTCTTAGGAAAATCCAAGCAGCACTGACACACAGCAAACAGGTGACATGTGGACCTTGCCATGGGCTGTGGGTCCATGAAGAGCTCCAGGGACTCACTGCTGCACCCACACCCCAGGCACCAACACTCAGCATGAGTCCAGATGGACTCTGTAATTCATTTCATTTTTAAAAATATTTTTTAAGTATTTTTAAAATATTTTTTGGAGCTCTACAATACAGCAAAGCACCTTGTTTGCCACCTGCTCTGGAGGGAGTGCAGTAACAGCCCTGAGCTGCACTCGTGGCCAGAGAGATCCTACAACAATCAAGAGTCAGGGATGTGCTCCACAGTCCTGATGATAGTTACACTCATCTAAAGTGAGCTTTTCAACTCCCTACTGAGATCACATAAAGCATCAGAAAGGTGGATTCTGTTTGGGAAACAAGAGCAACAGAAGTGAAGTGACCTGATTTTCGCTCTCTGCCAGGGATCTGCCCAGCCTGCAGCAAACCCTTCAGTCGCTCCACCTCGGCCAGAGTCGTGGCATTTGCTATGGCAGCCTGAAAACAGACAGAGAACACAGTGAATTTTCACACTCAGCACCTCACTCTGCTCAGAATCAACACAAGAAACAGGTTTTTCTTCCGAGCTCCTCTGAAAGTTCTACCAAATCCTAGTTCTAGAAAATTCTAAGTACAATCTTACTTCTCTCCTTATTAAACAAACTGCTCTCCCCTGGGAGAACTCTAAGCTCAGATTAACTTCCAAAGAAGTTCTCAAAAAACAGGTATGTCAGAAGAAAAACTGCAGAAAAAGCACCTAAACCAAAGTCAGGACACACTGGTCTATCTGTCTGAACAAAGGAAACATTTGTTCAGATTGGATCCACGAAAGTTTTTCTCCTGACACATTTACCTTAATTGCCTCCACATCCCCTGGGGAGGGCCCAGCTTTCTTTTTGTCAGTTGGCAGACCAGCCCCTGGGTTGAAGCTTCAAAAGGAAAAAATAAAGACCAGTTAGAGTTTTTGAAGAACAGGTGCTTCTCTAACTTGAAATGTTTCCAAACTGGGTTTGGAAGCATTTCATTCAATCAGGTGTAGTATCTTATCTTTGTTAACAAACTGATACAGTGAAGAATTGCCTCCTTCAGAAACACCAGCAACTTGTCCCATTCTCCCCCCACCTTTTCACCTGCTCAAAAAGAGAGGCAGAACTTAACTATTAATTAGGCAGTTGACAAAAGCTCTTTGATTTGGATGTTGTTGAACACTCAGGTGGGTCTGTTGCCATTACAAAAGCAGGGTGGATAAATAAAGAGTAACTGAAACTGGGTTTCCTGTTCCCATCTGTCTAATGAGATATTGCAACTGAATATATTAAAGCCTATGCTGGACTGGGTGTCATCTTAACACTCCAAAGGAAAATGTTATTTGCTGCTGCTTTAAGCAAAAAAAAAAAAAAGAGAGAGAAATCTGTAGTATGTCAAAATAGAAAGAGCTGGAAAGAAATTCCTGAAGTGCTGACCCAGCACCAGAATGCTGCAACCTCTCTTGCAGCTATAGAAAGGTTTTCTTCATGTTTATTGAGCTATTTAGTTCACTCAGCTGCTTGTTCCAAAACTATTGCAGACTTGAATCCCTTTCCACTCACAAACTACAGCTGGAGTCCATCTATTATAGCTTTAAATGCCAAATAAGTTCAAGACATCTTTTTATTTAACTGTGAATTTGGAAATGCTGTTGCCATACATGATCTGAATTCTTATTTCCAAATAGGCAGATTAAACAAAACATATGATGTACAACCTAAGAATTAAACTAAATAAACATATACTTGTAATAGCTTAACTGAAGATTTTCATCTGCATTTATCCTCATAACTCCAGCAGATTTTACAGTTTATACTTCCTGGCAAAAGAAAAAATTTTAGTTACTAATCATCCAGGAGGAAAAAAAACCCCACAAACCAGACAATGGCCATCTCTCTACAGTTAAATAACAAAAAGAAAAAATAAAATGTACATTTCCTGCTTGTTGACTTCAATGAATCCACCCTGACCAAAGATCTCTTTCAAAGATATTCCTGAGATGTATTCACCACCATCCAAAACTCGGGGTGCTTGGACAAGGCACTTCTGGCTCCCAAAGCTTTTAAGGCATCCTGCCAAGCAGCTGATAGTCCAGTTTTCTGCCTGATACTGCACACAGAGGAAGTGGTGTTTCTGAAGGAGGATGCCAGTGTAAATTTGTGTATTTTATCTTACGTTTTTGCTCTCCTGGCAATATCCTTTGCAAGCTGTGCACCCCGTTTGCCCTTGAACATTTTCTCTGCCTCCTGTCGCTCCTACAGCGATACCACACACACAGAGTTAATTTGAGAACATCACAGTTTGCAAAGCTCCTGCCTTTGCCAAGAAAAGACATTTTGGCTCATCTTCATCAGTGAAATTGGTATGTGGGGACCAGATGTAAGAACAAGCAGATAAACATTGCCCAAAATGCTCAAAGATGTATCAACCTCGTGCTCTTAAAATTAAATTCTTTCCCACACTCAACTTCCCCAAGAGCTGAGGGCTCTGCTGTGATTGCTCATTTCCTTCTCTAGAGGTTTGTCTTCTACCAACACCAGAGGGACAGAAAAGATTTACACTGAACAAAGGCAGTAAAAATTAATTACACCTAATTAAACAAACTATATCCTTAACAGAATGAAACTGTGAAAGAAAACAAGGAACGTGTTTTAGAGCCACTCAAAGAGTTTCAATAAAATTTACAGCTATGGCAAAAAGCTTTCTGTTAGTGAGGAATTTTCAAGGATGCAAAAAATATAATGTGCTAAATCCAAATAAAGCAGACTTACTTTGAGTTTCACTTTTTGAAAGTCCAGCACTCTGACCTGGGGAACTTTATGGATTAGGTACAATCTGTAATGCTTCTTATTTGTTACAGGATTCCTTAAAACACTATAAAGTAAATAAAGGTTACAAAGAAGTTCTTAAGATAGTTTAAAATATATTTGTACTGAAATACATTAATATACTTGAAATGTATTCATGTAGCTTTTGCTGTAGCAGACAACAAATAACACCATTAAAAAACCCCTTGTGACAGTTCTTTGATATAATGGAAACTACAGGAAAAACTTGCACTTCATCAATAAGTAGATTTTACTGAAGAAGGACATAAAGAACAATCTCAAAATAAGAATAAAACCCCCAAACAAATAACTGAATCACCACATTTCCTGCCTGGACACTGATCAACTGAAAAATCACAGGACAAACTACTTTTCTTCTTGCCCCTCACATCAAATGTAAGGTTACCTTGCTTACACACATTTTATAATCTTTTGGAACAACAGTTTAAAGGTTTTGGGTTTAGGCTTTTAAAGGTCAAGTTTACTTCAGCCCTTGGTGGTTTATGGAGATGTTACACCTCACTGGTCCAGCAGCCTCTCAGTGACATAAAAGCCTCAGACATTAAATAGCGGATGTTTATGAAGTGCAGTGGAAACGCTGCTTATTAATTCAACTTTTAGACATAAAGGATCTGTCACAGCTCATAAAAAGCAAAACATTCCAGTCTAAAGCAAAAAGCCAGGCCAGCAGCAGACTTCAAACACTAGAGGAAGAGCAGCTTTTCTTTTTAGGATTACATACCTCAGGTAAGTCAGTGATTTAATAGTTGCTAACGGATCCAGTTCACCCTGGGTAACAAGAGCACAGCAAGAAATTTTAACTCCATTTAGTGAAAAATCAGATATTTGAAAACAAAGTCCCTGAACTCTTATCTATTTTAGAGATTAATAAGAATTACTGTAAGTATTTTAATAGGAAACCCACTAAGCTTTGTGCACATCATGTTAATTAAAGTATGTTCACCATTAATACCAAACCCACATGATATTACTCTAAAGAAAAAGAACCAACTACTGCCAAAAGCACATGGCACTACTCTCAGGAAAAATGGTCAATTAGAAAGATAAAAGTCACAAATTCAAGCTTGTTTAGGTTTATCCTGCACCACAGCTTACCAGTTCAGCAATGTTGTTGTTGGTGAGAATGAGCTCTGTGAGGCTGGGCAGGGCCTGCTCCAGGTTCTCCCCAATTCGACTGGAGAACAATAAAACCCAAAGGGTTAATTTAGGCCAGGAATTAGCAGCAGTGAAAATACACACAGAAACATGGTAACACAGAGGGTCTCCCTGTGAAACAACCCAGTCTGGCACTGGCAAAAGTTTGGGTGAGCACCCACTACAACACTTTTCCTAACGAAGCTGGCAACAAATACCAGAGCACTGGGTGCAACATGGGATTTAAACTCATTCACTTGCAGGTATCCCTGTTTCCTCTGCCCCAGGGTCCCACCTGGCCCAAACACAGCCCCTTACCAAATCCTGTTGTTGTTCATGAGCAGAGTTTTCAGCCTCCTCAGCAGGGGAAACCCGTCCAGCTTTCGGATCTCGTTGTCAGAGAAATCAATGGCATCAAACTGGTCCAGAGTGGCTCCCAAGTTCTCAATCACTGGGATTTTATAGCCTGGGGAGAGAGAGCAAGGCAGGGATCAGGTGGTGCCCACAGCAGAGCAGAACAGAGCAAAGCAGAGTGTTGTGGGGGGCACATCTGGACGGACCAAGGATGCTGGTAAGTCTCACTCAAAATACCTCGGGCTTGAATCCTCCACACCACTCACAGACCAAACTTTCCCTCTCAAACAACAGCCCCCGTGGCTTTTTTCAATCCTTTTCCCTCAGCAAACACCCCAAGACCCTCCCTGTAAGTGACCTCTTGCCTTTGCAGCACATCCCTCGTGCTGGGGGCACATTCCACCTCCTCCAACACACCTTCCTCCCACATTTCCCCCTATTTCCCCTCCCTGGGGGCTGGAACGAGATAACTACATTCCCTCCCAACCCAAACGACCCTATAGCTCTGATTTCCCCCCTCACCTCTCCCCACGTTCCCCCAACCCTGGAGCCTCTCTAACCCCCCAATCCCCAACCCCAGGGACACCGCAGCCCCTCCAACAACCTCCCCAACATGCTGCGNCTCGATGAGCTCCGCCGTGAGCTTCACCATCGCCACAGCCCCGCGACCGCCCCGCCACAGCCCTCACGCCGCCACAGCCCCTCACGCCGCCACCAGGCCGCGCGCGCCGCCACAGGACACCGCGCCGAGCGCCGAGCGCGCCCAGGCCGAGCAGCCGACCGCCGAGACAGAGAGCGCCGGGCCCCGCCCCGGCCCCGCCCCGGAATGGGACAGACCCCCTCCCTAAAAACACGCCCAAAACCCACATCCCGGGCATCTGCCTCTGTTATCTCCGGGTTGACACAGACATCCCAGTACCTTACAAAACCCCATCTACGGGGTGACGTCCCAAAAACCTCTCAAAATCCCATCCCTGGCATCCCCCTCATACCTGGCCTGGAACAGACCCTCTAGTACCCCTTCAAACCCCATCCCGGGTTTCCCACTCCTTCCCTGGCTGACACAGACCCCGCAGTGCCCCATCCCAGGCATCCCCCTCATCTCCGGGGTGGCACAGGCCCCCCCAATACTCCCCAAAACACCATCCCCGGGGTGACACAGACCCCCCAGTACCCCTCGAAATCCTGTCTCAGGCATCCCTCTCCTTCCCGGGGCCAGCTCCCATCCTAGTGCCTGAGCCATGGATCACCAAACTCAGTCTGGACCTCAGTAGGGCAGCATTGATCCCTTTGTCAACAACACTGCCCTAAAGTAGCACAAAGATGCCACCAGAGGTTCCCTCCCAACTTCCTGTGTTTTCAGGCATGGATTCATCCACAGAAATTCAGGCAGAGAGGGCTGGGAACCTGCTTCACACAAGGACTGGCAGCAAGTGGGCTGCTTCAGCCTTTGCTCCTGGACATCATGTTGCCCATAAGCACCTTCCCCTGCAGAGTCTGGGGCAGTTGCTCTGTCACTTCCATAGGAATTCCTGGTCTCAGAGATGCTGTGATGGGCTGGGAACATGACACAGCCTATGGCATGACATTTCACCCTTTATCTGCGAGTTGAAATGTGCTTTCAGATGTCACTACATCCCCTTTACCCGCTCTAGGAATGTGGAGAACAGCAAGGAAGAGCTGGGAGTAGTGCTGGGGAAGCTGAGATGGCCCTGCCTGTGGCCGAGGGACTTGGCTCCCTGGGGAAGGCTCAGCTGGTGGCAGGAGGGCTCTGCAGGTGAGTGAACCACAGGGATGACTGGAATAAAGGTGACATGTGAAGGGAAGCAGGTGACCACGTCCCTGTTCCAAAACGTGCTGAATGTCACCAAGCCACTGCTTCTGGAGAAATCCTTCCCCAGCCCTCAAGGTTTTCCCGAGCGAGATGAGGAAGAACGATTCCTGTACCCACTGCTATCGAGGGAAGGACATTTTTCACAAGCAATGACATTTCTGTGAACCCAGGGGATGTGATAATAGGTTAAACACCGCAGCCACACTTGGCACTGCAGAGTGATGGCTCATACTTTTCCTTTGGGAGCATTTGGGCCATCACCCTGAGCGTGAGCCTGGCTCCTTCCCCAGGACTGCGGCATCAGAGGCATCAGCTGGGGCCAGGCAGCTCCTGTGCTCCCTCCTGTAAAACCCCCTCACCAAAGCTCTACGTGAAAGCACGTAGAGCCAGGCTTTGGTAACATCTGCATTTGTTTAAAAGCAGTCAGAGAACAAGAACAAGAGGGAGCTGTCACAAGAAATACCCAGGAATTAGCGGCACTGTTGTACGTGACTCAGGCATCATGCGGTGGGAAGGACAACAGAGTTTTAGTCATGTCAGGCAGTTGTTAAAAGGAGACTCTTTTCAGCCTTCTGGAAAGCAGGTCCTGCCTCTGATGAGGCCAAAGAAAACACGGGCCTTTCTCCCTCGGTGCAATGTGGCTGTTTGCCTCAGCCCTACAGCTGTGCTGGAATTGGAAATGCGAGCAGACGGATTCTGGGGCTCAAATGCTTCACAAGAGCTCTTGACAGCCCTTCTTTTGCAGTGGAAAGTCAAAGCAATGGTCTTTAAGATGTGTGTTCCCCACCTGCCAACTGCACAATGGCAGATGGCCGTGGATGCAGCCTCACAGCCAAGCAGCAAACGAGGAGTCAGGCTGCACTAAGATTTTCCAGAAAACAGCTATTATAGATTTAGCTTTGGTGCCAGGAGACAACAGAGAAATGAGCTTTAATAAATTGCCTAAATATGCATTTATCTTGAAGACACAGCCACTTTGATCCTCGGAGCACACTAGAGCCAGACTTAAATAGCTCCAAGCAAGTATTGCAACAGCTTGGAGAAATAATCTGAATTTTATTACTTTACAAGAATGATTTCTGAGGGAAAGGCTGAAAGCTGATGTTGTTGCATAAACTCGATGTGTAGAATTCGTTTCTCCTTCCCTGGCAGGCTGGAAGGCAGCACAAAGTAGGATAAAGCTGAGGCTGCTGGGGACTGGTCATCTGAAATTTCATTGCTTCTCCCAGTGTGTATTTTAAGTTAAGTCAAGGATATATGAGTAAACATTTTCCTTTTTTTTTTTTTTTTAGCTTTTCAGTACATCTAAATATACCAGGAAGCAGTATTTAGAGGCAGGCTTGTGTGAGCCAGAGAACTGAAAGGCTGACACAGTAATCCAGAACCACAGCTCCTGTTTCCTGACTGAGTAACACAGCAACAAAAATGAAGTTTGGTATTTTACAACCACAGGGGCAGAAGACAGGAGCATTTCACTCCAGTCCTGACCTCTGGTTTGGCCCAAGACCGAAAGGGGAATCCTCAAGCAAGAGAAGGAATCCCTGTATGTGATTAATTCACATTTTTCATCTGATAAATGTGAAGACCAACTAGATGCAGGAGCCCAAAGCAGCATAACTCTGAGAAAGGATCTTCCCTTGTGGAGGGCTCCATTCTTTTCTTTTTTTTCCCACTTAAAAAGCTCAGTTCCAGATATCCAGACACCACCCTGGGCACTTGGCCCATGGTTAAACATTGCAAAACCAACACGACAAACAAAAGGCTCCACAGCTCCCTCCATTCCCCAACACAGCAGCGGCTCCTCTCCTTCCCCAGACAGCTGACAGGGAACAATTCCCCTGCTGCTGGGAACTGCAGTGGGGAACTGGGCGGCTCAGGATGCTCCTTGTATGAGCAGGAAAGGGGAGCAAGCCCTCCTGCCAGCTCACACAGGATCCCCCACACCGGAGAACACACCCAGCCATGCCCGAGCACAGCCCCAAACCTCACCAGAGACACCAACCCAGCCTGGCACGGGGCCGGTAGGGGTGAAAGACCCTTATGAGAACAACAGTGAGGTTTTAGCAGATGCAGCTCATCTGTTCCTGAGTGTTTCTCACACAGGTTCTCTGGGCTGATCAGGATCTGCTTTGTCCAGCAAGATCAAGACTCACAGTGCACCCCTGCCCTGCCGCTGGCTGGGATGGCAGCTGCATGCACCCGGAAAAAGTACAGAGAGAGAGATCAGGGGAGGTCAATAGTTTATTAACTTAAAAGGTGGGTTCACCAAAGCTCCATCTCTCCTCGGGTTTGGCCCAGGCACGTGAGGACCGCTGGCAGTGTGGCTTTCCCCTCTTCACCTGGCTGAGCTGAGCTCTAGTGGGCAAGCCCAGGCAGGGCACGTGTCGCTGCAGCTGAAACCAAGCAGGGATTATCCCAGCTCCGTGAGGGACTGGAGACAATTCATGCTGAGGATTTCATCGGCAAAAGGTTTAACTCATAGAAACTATTAACAATGAAAATCAGAACATGCAGTGTAGGAAAGAGCGTTTACATACGTCTGGTGCAAAGAGTGGCTTTGCAGGGTCAGAGAGGAGAAAAGGAGAAGGAAATAAGACACAAAAAGGTACCCCACTCCCATATAAAAAATAGTCCACAGAGAAAAAACAAGGATTGTATAAGTTATTTTTTAAAAATCTGTAAAACAACATAGCCAAGGATATTTTAAACACAATTATATAAACACCACATGACTTACTATTAAGAGAGAGCATGAAAAGGTTTGTTTCTGGGGAGGGTTTTGTAGAATTAAGCTTCCTGTCTGGATCCCCGGAATGTCTCATTTGGGAAATAGATGCCCAAGAAAAATCACTGCCGTGAACAGGAGGATTTTGTAAAAGAGAGGGGTATACCCAGCAAAACAGGGGAAGGACGATGACACAAAATGCCAGAAGAGACAGACCGGGACAGCATCTCGTTTAGAGGAAGGATCTAGCTCGTTCCAGAACTGAATTAATCAGCAACTTACTTGCAGTTCCAGGAGGGAAATGCATTTTGTGGTAAGGCTGGTCCGCATGGACAACCCCCACAACAAATCCCTAAGACCCCCTATAGGCACACGGGTTTTGCCTGCCTGCAGTTCCCTGCTGGGCTGACACACCTGCACAGCCACACGGGTCAGCTCTCGCTTTGGTCCTCAAACCTCCAGTTATTGCCCCGGCCAGAGGGAAAAACAGCGACTGACCGAATCCGAACAGGAATTCCGGAGTGGGCTGCAGGGCACCGCTACGGAACCGCCTGGTTCATCGTTTTACCTATGTACAGAGCCGTTGGCAATGCAGGTTTGTATCGGCTGTCACCTAGCAGAAAAGGGTACCCAAAAGTGAGCCACAACCGGCTCTTTCCTCGCAGGTGTGGAGTCCTGCATCCCTCGCGGCGAGGGCTCCCGCCAGCCGCTCGGAGCGGGCTGGTCAGTAGGATTTCTGCGAAGAACCAAGCGTGTTGTACATGGATCATGCATCAGTCCCTGCTCACGAGGAGTGTTTGAGAGTATTAATATCACCGCTTGTCTGCTGCTCCCAGGACGTGATCACTCAGGGTACGATCCGATCTCTGCTTAACATATTGCTATAGAAACGCGCTGACAGTGATATTAAAGCTATCAAACTTAGGAGCGAAATGCTTGACAGCACCATGTAAACTCTCCCAAAGCTGAAAAAATAAACTTTTTGTCCTAAACATTTGGCAAAACTGGGCTGGCAGTCGGTGGAAGTCCTGGATGGACGCAGCCGCTGAACTTTACCCGGCCATAAGACACGTCTGACAGCAGAACTGCACAAACAGCTTCTTTTCACAGAGCTTGTTTGATTTCACCATCTCACAGAAAGTCTTGTCAGCTGGGAGGCCGAGGCGAGCAACAAGAGAAAATGAGAGCAGATTAACATTTTAAACAAACAAACATTGCATGTAACAGGCGGTGGAATTCGTTCCAGTGTTTGGGGAGAGAGAACTGAAAAGGAGTCACTTTTTAAGGGCATCTTTCACATGGTTTTAATGAAGGAATAAAAGAGCTCTGCAGCGAGTGGGAGAATTAGCCCCAAGACTAAACTATAACGAAATACAAACGCTTGGATGTGTTTGAGCAACAGGCAGATATCCAGCAGCAATACCAGGTGAGCCACCTGCCCACCTCAGCTGGAGCCCAGCCCACTGCAGCTGTGCCCCAGCAAGCCCAGGAGCTCCAGCACTTTTGGCTTTCCATAGTGAAGGGAATCCCCCAAACCCCTCATTTTTGCTACCAGGGAGGTACTGTGGTGCCAGCAGTTCTACCACTTACCGTTGGTACAGGTTTCATTTGTTACACAGGAGCCACCCAGGAGGCTGAAACCTTCCTTACACCGGAGGCAGTTTCCACTGGAGCCCTCACAGGCTGAGCAGTGATCGTCACACCTGGGGACAGAGACCCTGCTGTGGTCTGAACCATCAACAGCCCGATCTGGCCACAAAAAATGGGCTGTCAGGCAGAACACGTGTGTGCCAGCACTGTGACATCCAGACCAAACCAGAGGATGTGGAAAATGGCAAATCTGAACCTTGAAAAGTTATTGAAGCCCAGGGAAAATGGGCTCAGTGGTGCCAGCTCAATGACCGGTGACATCCCAAAGGCTCTTGCCTGCTGGGAAGATTTAGTGGGACATGACCTCTCCTCCCAGCAATCCCAGTTAGGAAAAGGACTGTGAGGGGAACCTGTGCTGCTCCCATCCTTTTGCTCAGGAAGAAGAGCCCAGCAGCTGTGCCCCCTGCCTGGGGACAGTGGGTTGTGGAGACTGTACCTGAAATCCCTGGGAAGGGACGCTGGTCCCTTGTTCCTCCCTGCTGGAGAGCCAGGGCAGGTGAGTGAAACCCCAGGCAGGCAGGGTCTGTATTGTGTGTTCCCAAGTCACCTTTAATCCTTCCCTTTTCTGTTTGCTTTAATGAGGCTGAATCCACTCCCACTCCCTACTTGAAGAGCAGATACTGGAAAGTGGGAGTAAATTGCTGCCTCCCGGCACCTCCCTGTCTCCTGCACGCAGCCCCCGTGCTGGGCCAGGGAGTGGGGAACACTCCTCAACGTGGCCACGGGGCGAACGGAGCAGCTTTAATTGAAAGCTCCAGTATTTACCCAAACATAACTGTTCCTCCCACACCTCCTCCAGAGAGCCTGGGGCCGGGGCTGAGCCCCTTCCACCATAGCCCTAAGACACCTTGGCTGCTCCAGTGGGGAAGCTCTTAAGTCCACAGGGCAGGGGTGTGTGGGGTCCAGCCCCATGGCTGCCCTGGCTCCCTCATCCCTATTTTAATCTTCCTAGTAAACAGCTCCAGCTGTGAGCTGTCTCTGGCATCACTTTATCATTGCTGACAGTGCTCCCTCATCAGTCCTGGCTTTGCTCTGGTCACCACTGGGGTGGTTCCATACCTTTTGCAGACCTTGTTGGGCAGCCCGTGGCTGCTGGCAGGGTAAAAGCCCTCACGGCAGGCGGGGACGCAGCGCCAGTGGGGTGCAGGGCCCTCGGGGGTGCAGGGGGTGCAGTCCTCCTCTCCCGGCCCTGTGGGGACAGGGAAGAGGGCAAAATGGCATGTGGGTGATTTTGGAGACAGTGCAAGTGTGGCCACAGCCCTGCATAAGACGAGGGGCACCAGTTTGGCTCTGCCTTGCTCATGAATAAGGTGGTTGTTTTGTCAGCAGTGTCTAGCATGTCTGCTTGGACACTGCTCCCAAAAGGCTCAGCTTCCATCCCAAAAACCCCAGTTCCCATCCCAAAAATCCCAGCTAGGACTCAAATGTCTGTCCCTTTGCAGAACCAAGAGTCAGCCACCAGGGCTCAGGGGAACAGCACATCCAAGTCCCTTCAGGGCCATGAGCCACCACTCCAAAGCTTGCACTGGTTTGGGCTTCCCACCCTGTGCAGAGTGGAAAAGGAGATGCTAAACTGGGCTGTGGAGGAGCTGGAGGAGGGAAAGGCTTGGGAGAGGAGCTGGGAAAGCAGAGGGCCCCACTCTGATGCTGGCACGTTGTGGCTGGACAGCAAACTCCAGTGATGGAGGTGGTATCATTAGAGGCCTTCCACGCACCAGGCTTGAGAAATGGTTATGCAGCAAAAGGAGACGAGAAAGGACTGGAAAAATAATTGTGGTGGAGTACATTTACACTGACTGGAATAAGAATTAGAAGGGAAGTAATTTTCTTATGGGATTAAGAGCCCGTTCCCTTCCACACTTGCCAACAAGATCAATAAATATTTTGGATTTAGTCTAAGGAAATTGCCCATGTATGATAGAAGAGGTTCACGCCACTGAACATGAATTGTCTAGAGATCATATTATCATCAGATCTATGATGATTTTGAGGGCAGGCGCAAACATTAACAATGGAAAATAATTGGACTTGCAAGAAGCAAGAAAGGCAGGATTTAAAGGGAACGGGGAGCGGCTTTGGGAAGCTGGGGGAAGGCAGCAGCGGCCAGCCTGTCACTGAGGGGTGGCTGGGATAACACGCCTCAGCTGCCTGACATTTTTATCCGCTGCAAACCCATCTTCCATCACTCCAAGAGGGTTTTACGGCCTCCCCCGCAACCTTATTAAACTAAAGCACCTGGCTTCGGGGAGATCGGGAAATAAAAAACGGCTCCAATAAAAATGCAAAAACTCCCTAAAAACCTTTCCAGTGTGAACATATACATTGTGGGATGTGCTGGAGAGTTGGGACTGCTTCCCCTCTGGCACGCTCTGCCTTGGCTCGGGGTGGATGTGGTGGGTATTTGCTCCTGATGCACAAGGGCTTTGGGGTTTTGCACGGGGATGCTGTGGGGTGAAGGATGTACCTGTGCTGGCAGGGCAGGTCTCGCAGCGCCGGGGCTCCCGGCTGAGGTACATGGCAGGCTGGCACTCTGGCACACAGCTCTCTCCTGCCAAGCTGTTGGGGAAGCAGAGAGGATGTTTGCACCCAAAGCTACGGGCTCTGGAGACTCAACGCAGCCCATCCCCAACTCCACACCCCCAAGTGTCCTACAGCAGCCTCAGCCTGCAGCGTGTCAGAAAGCCAGCCAGCACTTCAGGAGAAATTAAAGTCCTTCCTGGACCAAAGGGGATGGCTGCAGGTTCCTTAATTAACTATCCAGGAGGAAATAAAATTATTTTTTTCCCATGGGCAGCCAGCCAGGCTCTCCCAAAGACCTTTTGCACCACTGAGGCTCCCTGGAATCAAAGGAAATTGGTTCAGCGCCGTGGCTGGGCCAGTGCTGCTTACCATGGCAGGGATGATTTGAAGTCCTGGCTTAAAAGGATATTGGACAATAAAAAACAAGCGCCGTGCGGATTATGTCTGACAAGTGCCTCCACTTGTGCTTTTCTGAGGGAGTAGGTAATCTTTTGGCAGTGGGAATTTCTTTGTCTGAGCGAGCCCCACTGCTACACCTCAGTGGGATGGACCTCAGTGACTCACAGTGCCTGAACACTGCAAGCTGCTATGGGATCATAATCCCATGAGCAACTGGGGGTGGAAAACAGCTCCTCCCTTGTGGAGCTCTGCATCCCACAGGTGCTGTGGGGCCAGCAGCAAGGGCACCCAGTGTTCCTCACAGGGTCAGGGCTGCCCTGCCTGCACCAGCATTGCTGGGAATCCACCATCCTATACTATCAGCACTCAGCAGGTACATTGGATAAAATTTTCAGCATGGATGAACTTGAGGGAAGGGTTTCTGCACTTGTAGAATGAAGGATCATTCTCAGCCTGCCTGGCACAGCTCAGCCTGGGACCAACACTACACAGCACTTACCCATCACCTTGGCAAGAGCTGCAGAAAAGGAAATTAAATTTAAATAATGGTGTTCAGCTAAGAAAGGGACACTAATCGCCACCTAGTACCATGGAAGCAGGATCTTGGGTCTTTAACTAACTCACTCTCTAATTTCCCATCGGAAATCCCAAATTTAAACCAATGCTGTAGGTATAAACTCATCCCATGCTGGTGTTTTACCTGAATCCTTCTTTGCATGCAGTACATTTGTCTGCTTCGCCAACACATTTTTTACAGCTTTGATGACATTTCAGACAGCGTTTCTGACCTTTCAAAAAACAAAGCAAGGCAGGGAGAATAAAATGCGGACAGTGATTTGCAAGCAGCAGTCAGAGCTGTAAAACCCCACTGCACCCCAGCGCCAGCTCCCCATGGAGCAGAGGCACATCCACCCCAGTGGATCCACGCTGTTGCAGGTGACCTTATCTGTCACTGCTTGTAAGAAGAAATATGCTTTGCAAGCAACTAGGATCATTAATTACAGCCTTGTAATTAAGAGCTGAGTTGAGCACCTCTGCTTTGCACCACCCTCCGAACACCCAGAGGTTTTGCCTCCTCCCTTCACTGTGCAAAGTGTGTCAAGGGGGAAACTCAAATCCAATACTCAAAAATCAAGGTGTGTTCTCCACCCATAGCACTTAAAATAGAAGCAACCCCTGCACGTCCTCATGCTACAACTTGCAAGTGATAACACATCCTTACGTTCCTCGGCGTAGAAGCCGGTGGGACACAGCACCACGCAGGTGTTCATCTCCTGGTGGAGGTAGAGGTTCCTCTTGCAGGCTGTGCACTGGGTCGGTCCCCTCCCGAGGCAGCGCTCGCAGCCCTTGTAGCACCGGCGGCACCTCCGGGCGCCTTTGTCCCCAAAAAACCCCGCGGGGCAGGAGCTTACGCACATCCTGGGGGAGGAACAGAGAGCACCCAGGCTTTGGTGCCAGCTCCTGCCTCAGGCGCCTGCTGCCGACCCCTCATCCGCAGCATTCGGGGTGTCCCCCAGCCATGGAGGCAATTTGGGCTTGTTCATTTCTTATTCTTAAGATTTAGGGTGTCTTGAAAGCCATGGGTGTGTAATACAGAGTCAGGCCAAGGTCTCCCAGGGCTCTCCAACTTTATATCCCCCACCCCATTGTACCCTAATCCAAGGCAGGGATCCCCACACCTCCTCCTCCATCCATTTTATCTCTCATATCTTTCTCTGTGCAAACATCTATCGCCCACACTGAGGTGCAAGGCCTGGGGAAAGGTACTGCTGCTGCCTGGGGACCCCACAGGGACACCCCACCACCCCTCACCTGCCAGTTTTCACGCTGCCCAGGCTGTAGTGGATGCAGTTCAAGCACTGGTCGGCGTTGGGGCCATCACAGCCC
This sequence comes from Pachyramphus minor, assembly GCA_013397135.1. Classification (NCBI taxonomy): domain Eukaryota; kingdom Metazoa; phylum Chordata; class Aves; order Passeriformes; family Tyrannidae; genus Pachyramphus; species Pachyramphus minor. The sequence goes on from VYXB01002195.1 coordinate 365,334, forward strand.
TGGTCACCACACTCGGGGTGGCATGGACCTGGGTGGGGAGAGACTGGTTCAGTGGGGGGAGAAGCTGAGCATCCCCCAGATCCCACTGCCAGGATGCCGTGAGCACACCCTCCCTGGACTGACAGATGCTGGGAAAGGGCTGGAGACCCTTCACCTATCTTATCCTATACCCATTATATCATAAATTTTATCCTATCTATCCTATGGAGCTGCAGGGTTCTGGGTGCTCATCTCTCCTGCAGCTCATCCTTCCAGAAATGTATCCCACCCAGCCACCCTTTGACTGAACACTTGTGGAGAAGCAGATTTGAGAGAGTGACCTGCTCCTCAGGGACCAGCAGGGACACCCGCCCCTGCCCATGGCAGAGGAGGGAAGGTGGGCAGAGCTTTTTTTACCCCTCAGACAGCTGCACCACCAATTTGTGGCGGGAGCACTGGGATGGGGCGTTTTTCTACCTTCTAATTTCACCATCCTGCTGGCCACAGGCACTGCTCCTCCCAGCCTGCCTCAGCCCCGGGCAGGATCAGCCCTTGTGGTTCCCCCAGTTTATCAGGGTTTGCATTTTCCCAGGAACTTTTGGGGAGGACAATGTGGCAGCTCAAGCCAGTGCTTACCCCCATACTCCTCCTCCTCCTCCGCCACCTCCACCTGGCTCTGCAGGAAGGCGGCTCTTGATGGCTCCATCTCCGATGTTGGCACTTCCAATGACCTCCCACGGGACTGGGGACCACCCAGTGCAGTGTAGGGATGCTCAGCTGTCCCGTAGAAGATGAGGCTCCACTCCTTCAGCTTTCCTGTGGGGCAGGCACAATGTCACCCATCCTGCTCCCTGTCTTGCTCTGCCCTGTGGGACCCAGTTTTGGGAGAAGCAGGAGGAGCATGGACTGGACCATCAGGGCATCACCACTGGCACAGCAATGCAGAAGAGCAAACAGTGAACACCCAGAAATGCTGAGGAGCCCCTGAGGTACCAGCCCACACAAAAGTAGCTCTTTAAGGCACCTACAAGGGATTTTTAATTCTATAAATCATCTGATGAACTGCAGCAACACCATTGCCTTCGTGTCCAACACTGGAGAGAGCCAGTAACTTTAAAAGCTACACAACAGAGGATTATTTCTGTCTGACAAAAGCCGCCTGGCACACACTGGATTATTTCTTGCTGCTGTTGCTCCAGCCATCCCTTTGCCTGACATATCAGAGGTCTGAGCTTGGCTCCCCTCTGGGTGAGAGCCACCAGACTGTGGTGCACCTGGTAGGACCCCCCCCAGGGCCTTATACCCTCACCAAGACCCTCCACAATCCACATGGCTTTGGGGAAGGAGCCCAAAAACGCTGCTGCTTCTTTCCAAGGCTGTTTTTCTTTCAATTCCCCATCAATGCGAGTCACTTCATGCCCGCGGCGTGCTCGGCTTTAACTCCTAATCCCTGTGTTTCCAGGAAGGGCTTAAAATTTCCAATACCCAAATCCCTTGGCTCTCCCCAAGGGATGAGAGGACCCACCTGCTGCACTGAGCAGCGCCAGTGTGGAGCCTGCAAGGCAGCTCAGCTGGGAAAGTGCCTCCACCGAAAGAATTAAATTTGCTTTAAATCTAAAATATCCCATGTGAAGAAAGCCTGGGCTGCACAGGGCTGATGTGGGGATGCAGCAGTGCCAGCAACAGGCACCCATATTATTTAATTGGTATTAAATTAAACAATTTAGTGGTATTAAATTAACATTTAATACCAGTTTCTGCTATGATCTGGGAGCATCTTCCCTCTTTTTCCTCTCACTTTGCCCTCTCTGCTTCAAACCCAGTGGAGACCCTTTGAAGGGGTGACTTAACGCACTCCTTCTCATTTCATTTTGCCAAGCCGGGTAAAACTGAGCCCTGATGCCCCAGAGGGGCTCAGAAACACCCACCATGAACTGTAAATACCGGGGAAAAAGCAGCTCCGTGGGTGCTTTGCTGCCGCTCTCTGAGTTCAAAAGATTTCAGGTGAAGGCAGCAAACAGAAACACTTTGTGCTCAATGAACAAACCCCCACATGCACCTCCCGCCAGAAAGTCGCGTGGGAGAAATTTTTTAATATACTCCTGGCTTCCTATCAATGATTGTGTGGATTTAAAACCCCCACAACACACACGCCAGCCCCGGGCAGGATTCTTCATGCCCTGCTGCCACCAGCCAGCGAGGCGGCTGCCCCTTCCTGGTGGGGCCAGATCCTGCCAGCACGGTTCCTTTGCTGGGAGCAGGCAGCCAAGTCGGGGAAGGGGGGGGATGCAGGGACATGCAGGGGGCCAGGCTGAGCCCAGCCACCCCCTGCCAGCACAGTGGCAGCCCGGGGAGGATGTCTGTCTGTCTGCAGCCTGAGGGGCATCGTCCCCTTGCGCCGTTGCACAACCAGCCCACGCGCCAGATGTCCCAGCAGCGATGCAAAACAAACAAACAACAATTACAGCTCTTGGGTTTCCTCGTTTTGACTCATTACGGTTTAATTTTGGAAACCTGGCTCTCGGGTGCAGCAAGTTTTGCTGCTGCTGGGAGAGAATCCACTCCTGGCTCAGCCAGACCGGCAGCCTCCCGTGTTCAGGGCCAAAGTTTATCGCCACTTTTGAGAAATTTGGGCAATACTGATTTGCTGGAGCCCATAAAAACTGACAGTGAGATATACAGCCAAGCGAAATAGCCTGCACTGAGCTTTGGGAGCGAGGGCAACCGGGGGGCTCTGGGGTGTCCTTACCTTGCACGGCGGGGTTGCGCACTTGGGATGGCGTGTCGTGGATCTCCAGGGTCCACTCCCCTGCCGCCCGCTCTCCCCAGCAGTGGACGGTCATGAACTCCCAGCCCTTGAACCCCTCGTTGGAGTGGTCGAACACCCTGCAAATGGTAACGCCACGCACCAAGAAATGTGACTTCGGATGTTGGATTTATCGGAGAAGGGAGATAGGTGATTAAGGATTAAGGTTAGGATTAATGATTCCTTGCACTCACCCATCCTTGCATGGAGCCCTTCTGCAGCTGAGACCCGGGCATGCCCCCACTTTCCCAAAAAACCCTGAGAAACTTGCAGCAACCCCTCCAAAAGGACACATCCTGGCTCCAGCCGCTCTTACCTCCTGGCGAGGAGCTGCGACCTGGTTCCTGCTGGAGACACGAGGCTGATCTGGAGGTCTCCCCGGCGCGGGTGGGAGATGCTGAGCCTCACCACGACGTGCTCCAGGTACAGCACGTGCTGGTCCCGGTGCTCAGTGCAGCCGCTGCTCAGGGTGCTGGCGCGCAGCACGTGGTCAGCTCGGATGTACCTGCCAGGGATGGGTAGAGCGTCGTGATGGGGGCAGTTCCCAGCAGCATGGACACCCAATTATACTTGAAGCCAGTCTCCTACTGCTTCACAGCAAAAATTATCTCCTCCTCCATTGCAATTCCCAGTGTCTAGCAAGGGAATTTGCTGAGTTGCTGGATGACAACGAGATGAGTTTGAACTGCTCTGAGGATCTGTGCCTTATGGGCTGCAAGGGCACTGCTTTATTATAATTAGCAGCGCAGTGCTCCTCTTTGGGCTGTAATTAGTGTCTGTATCAGATAAATAGCTTCATGAACACACTTGGCTCCACATTCATTCCTGTTTTGCATATGCAAGTCTTCCAGAGACTTTTCTGATTAACAACTCTCTCGCTCTACGGCCGGGCAGTGGTAAATCACGAGGGTCCATTTGATCAGATCTGTGATCCCACCCTTTAACCTAGCAGGGACTGACCTACCAAAGATGAGATGTGAACCTAAGCTGGTTTGAACCTGAAGCTGAATTCTGGAAAATTGGAAACCTTTGCAACAAAGCATCAGTTTTTGGTCTCTTCAATCGAAAATGTTTGATGGAAGAAGGTGGAGAGACCAAGACATCACTGCTCAGGTAGGACCCAGCAGGCAAGTTGGGCTTTGTCTCTCACTGTCAGCCCTCAAAAACTCCCTGCTGATCACCCGTTTGGGAAGTGAAAGTGGATGGTGTGGATCACTCTGACCATAAAATCCATGAACATCATGTCTGCCCATGGATTTGTCCCAGCCACCCTGATTCCTAATTTCCATTTCCAAATGTTGAGACAGGAGCTGAACCTTTGCATTGCAAGAGCCAGTTCCCCCAACACATCTTCTAAGCATCTGCATGCCCTGGGAGAGCACCCCACTGGATGGTGTGGATCACTCTGACCATAAAATCCATGAACATCATGTCTGCCCATGGATTTGTCCCAGCCACCCTGATTCCTAATTTCCATTTCCAAATGTTGAGACAGGAGCTAAACCTTTGCATTGCAAGAGCCAGCTCCCCCAACACATCTTCCAAGCATCTGCATGCCCTGAGAGAGCACCCCACTCCACCCCACCCCACAACACTCACTTGGGCACCCTGTCCAGGCTTCCCACACAGACATGCTGGGGAGGAACCATCTTCCACTTCTTGGCTTCCACCACAATAGCGTCAGCATCCACCAGCCCAAAGCCATATAGATGGCTAACTGGAAAGAGAGAAGACTCAGAAACCCACTGCCTTCCAGACAGGGCTGAGCAGCTCCTCCTCAGTGCTTGGTGGAGCATCCTCCAACCACAGAGGAAGGCACAGAGTTGACTCCATTGCTTCAACACACGGCACTTATCACCCTGTTTAAGTTACACCCCAAATCTACATTGGCACCATGGAAAACCCTATGTTGGGAGCAGGAAACACTCCAGCTCAGGAGAGCCTCCACCAAACAAGGCTTCCAAACCTCCACCAAGCAAAAGTTCCAAGCATCTCACCCCATGCATTACTGCCCTCTCCTCCCGCCACTTCACAGCCCAAGGAAGCTGATAGTGGCCACAAACAGTGAATCCTTCCCATAAACAAAGCTCTGGAGACCTTTATTTTCCCTTGGTTGTCCATTTTCACCATGCCACCTCCACCCCCACGGCCTCTCACCTTTGTGCCCTGCACCGTTGGTCTTCCAGTCGGGCGCTCGCAGGTGCCCCGGCCGTGAGGTTTTGACCAGCAGGTGCTGGACGTCCCTCCAGGTGAGCAGGGGGCTGCAACAACACAGAGCTTGTGGGATGGCTCTGCTGCTCCCAGTCTTCCCAGCAGCAGCAGGGACCCCCACTGGGTTAAAAAACCTCCAAAAAAAAAAATCTCTTTCTTGGTCAAAAAAAGAGCAGGAATTGATGATTTAAATGCTGACACCCTGCCTGGAGGTTGGCCATCACTTGGGGTGCCCCAGCAGAGTAAGGTGCCCCCGGGGTCAGTCCCCAATGTCCACAGGCATTGCAGGACTTACTTCTGGATAACACAATTTAGCTCTCATGCTCTGAGGTAGAAATGAAGCAAATCAGGAGTGTTTTCCCCATTTTCAAGCAGGAGATCAGGAATGAAGCACATCCTGAGGCAGGGTACGGGGCTCAGCAGCTTGTTGATACACGATGCTGAGCAAACCTTCTTTTTATAGCAATAACAGCAAAAATGGCTGGAAAAATCCCTGGGTTGCTCATTTAATGGAAAAATGAAATCCAAATTGTTTCCACTCCCCCAGACTGGGTTTGCGTGAGGTTTGTGTGTCCCGAGTGCTGGACACCAAGTGCTCTGTGCTTCCCAAGACCCCGGCCCAGGGATATTGCTGAAGAATTTTCCATGCTTTTCTTACAGTCAATTCTTCAGCATCTCGAGCTGGGATTTATATTGCTCTCGAGCAACATTTAAGGAAACAAATTCAATTTATTCCTCTCTTGTCATAATGGAGTGCCTGAGCACCAAGCTCTCGTACTTAATGTTGCGTTTTATGCCTCAGCTAAACAATTCAAAAATTACATCTAAAGCTTTTAATATACTTGTAATGAAAACGGCATCTCCGGAAATGTGTTCACCCGACCTGGGTGTTGGGATTAAACCAGAGGAGGAGGACTGGAGCCACAATCACCATCCCTGGATGAGAGTGCAGTGCTGCCCTGAGGCTCATTCCCAGCCTTAATTTTATTTCCACTCCATAAAAATAATAATAAGCTCATGAGAAGATGCTCCATGAAGCAACAGGGGGATGCCCCAGGGCTGTTCCTGGGCTGGGGGACCATGATGGAACCAGGATGGGACTGGGGTGAGAACAGGATGGGGACAAGAGGAAAAGAACAGCTTGTTTGAACCAGGGAGTGTGCTGCAGTCGGTCAAGCTGTGTAAGTTATTGACATTACGCAAAAGTAGTCATTTAGCCCCAGAAATGCAACACTTGCTGAAAACCATCAGTCTACGGACATTTCCCATTTTCTTTGATGTTTTCAGATATTTTTTTCTACAGGAGGGATTTATAAAACTCCTGTTGGAGCCCGCTGTCAGCAGTTTCAGTGCACCAACTGAAAAGCCTGACTTATCTCACCAACCCCGAATGTTTAACAGATGAAGAATTAGATCAATAAAACACCGGCGGGAAGATGCCAAACAACAACTCTGTATCAAACCTCGTCAAAAAGGAGACATTTAGAATGACTTTGTCTTATTTTGAATCACTGCAAAGGTAAAAAAAAAAACCACTTTGGTTCTTCCTGGGTTTGCTCACCAGGTACTGAACACAGAAACGTTTCTCCTGGCGAGGTAACACTTACTTTGCCTCCAAAGCCAAGGCGATGATTCCCGCGACCATGGGGGCGGACACGGAGGTGCCGGTGTGGCCGTCGGTGCAGCGGTGCCGGAGATCCGTGGTGACCTGTGGGGAGAGGAGCTGCAGCTCCCAAGGTGCTCCCAGCATGGGCACTACCCCATCCAGCACCCCAGGTTTGCTCGGGATGCTGCCAGAGCAGAGCTGAGCCTGCTGGTACCCAATCCTTGCCATGGTTCACGTGCCATCACGGCGCCCAGAGCGCCCAAAACAGGCTGCAGGTACATTTGGTGCATGAGGAAATACCCCTTCTTACACTTCCCTTTTCTAAAGGGGCAAGAACTATTTGAAAGGGTTAAAAAACATCAATTTTGTTGTGGTTCAGGTGGAGGAAAAGGCAGATGGAGGCACACACTTTCAGGCAATTCCTGACCTCCAAAAAGTCTCAGCTGTCCATTTGGGGTTGCCACATCCCTGCCAAATGCCTCTATCCTCCCTCTTTTTTCTCTCTCAGGCTAAAAACCCTCAAAATTAATTTTGTTTTTTCAAACAAGGGACAGTGAGCAAGCACTTTGGGGAACGGGTAAATATTTACATGGGTATTTTTGCAAACCTCCAGCCCTTTCACCCATTCAGCAGGGAAAACACCACATCTCTGAGCTCTTCACAACCAGAGCAAAACCCACTGCAGAGCTAAGGGCAAACCCTGGCTCCTACAACTGGGCCATCACCCACAGCCATGCCAAAAACATCCAGGGGGTGCTGCCCCACTCGATGTTGGGGTAAAACTCACTATTTTGCGCTCGTAAAAAGCTCCGCTGCTGTAGGTGGTGGCGAGGGTGGAGGCACATTCCTCCAGGTACCAGGGCTTGTAGCCATTCTCAGTGGTGCTGCTGATGGAGATGGTGTAGATGCTGTTGGTGTAGCCGTCACAGGAGCAGTAATCGCCCTCTCTGCCGCCGTTCCCCGACGCCCAGACGAAAATGGACCCCAGTCCCCTGCGACCCTGTGGGCAGAGAGGGGTTGGAGGGTTAGAGGAGGTGTTTGTCCAGGAGGAGAGGCCATCTCGGCACAGGGAGGAAGGGATAAGTCTGATTTTTGGGTCTGGATATAGGGTTTGGTGAGGGTGGAAGGATGGGCTCCATCCTGCCCAGTGCTCAGCCCCCCGGGGTCAGTCCCCACACACGCTCCCCTCAGCTCAGCCAACCCCAGTTTACAGGCAGCAATTCTCCACAAGGATGGGAGAGCCTCCAGAGATGAGATTTTGACATTTTGCACAGGCTCTCCTGAGGGAAAACATCTTGGGTACTCAGACTCCCTGGACCAGGCAGTAACACCTGGTTCTGTGAGGAACTGGCAGGAAACTCCTCAAATCCAAAGCCCACAAAGCACCTCATGAACCACCCAAACCACCAGAAACCTTTCCCCGGCTTATTCTTTAGGTTCCTTCTGTTTGTTTTTTATTTTTTAAATCCCCATCGCTTGGCAGGAACATCTGATGGAGCCATCCCCACTGGGCACAGCTGTGGGAGCCCACTGGGAACTGGGGGGGCAGGAAGGCTGCACCAGCTACCCAGACCTCCCTGGAGCCAGGGAAAGTCCCAGCTGGCAGTGGCAGCTATGGTGCCAACCAGGGGCCCCTAATGAAGCTGATGTTACAGGGGCGAGCCCTGTTCTCCATCCAATCCACTACCGGGACACCCAGGAATAACCCAGCCCTGCGGGAGTTTGGAAGCAAGGTGCCGCCATCCCAAAAAAGGAGGATTTTTGGTGATCCAAGGGGGTTAGGGGCAGGAAATGAAGTGGCTGATTCTCTTCCGTGCCCTGTAGGGCAGGGTTCTGTGGGAAGGATGGCGCTCTGCCGGGCTTGGCAGGCGATGGAAGACACGGCAGAGCAGCCCCATCCTCCCCGCGGCTACTCCTGCCACCGAGAGGTTTCGGCACTCGCCTGGGCAGATCTGGTGTTTACCTCTCTCCCACTGCTCTGCTGCAGCTTCCTCCACAAAAAATAATAAAAATAATAATAATAAAGCAGCTTTGCTCTGGAGGAATTCACGGGGATTTATTGTGGGTTTTAAGCGCCGGGGGGAGTGGGATGTTTATTACCTGTCTCGCCCCCCTCCTGGGGCAGAGGCTTTCTGAGCTGACCCTGCCTCTGGATACACAGGCTAAGGCAGGCTCCTTCCTTACTTTATGAAAGTTTTCATTATCTGGGCTGCCTCCCAGCCAAACTGGGTGGGTATTTCCCTAGCAAAGATTAATAGAGCTGTCTGGAGCTCTGCAAGAAAAAGTGCAAATGCCAAGGGAATCATTGCCGTGCTTTGCGTCACAGAGAGCTCAAACCAGCTCGCCAGCCCACCAAGCCTGCTGCTGGCATCTCCCACCCTGCTTTCCAGGGTTTCCTGGATCTGCAAGGAGGCAGCATCCCAGCCCATGCACTTGGCGCAGACAGTGACCATCCAGCTCACCCATACCAAAATCCACCCACCTCCAAGGACGAGTCCCACTGCATGGTACCCAAGCTTCCCAAATCCCTGATCAGAGGAATAAAACCAGGCAGTCATTGCTGAAGTATGTGGAGATGTAGCAATGATTACAACTGGGATCAGAAAACAGGGAGCCCAGATGTCCCTTGCATCCCACACCAAGTGTTGCCCCCGTGGGAGCTGAGAAGGCTCCTCAGACCTGACCCAAACTCGTATCTCCATGAGGCCCAGACAGGCCTGCACTGGAGGAAACTGGGTTTGGAGCCAGCACAATCACATGAGGACATGAACAGGCACATGAATGACACTACAACAACACACATCTAACACCTGACAGCATTCCAAGAGCTCACTGATATTGCAGCTCCCTCAGATCGGACAAAATCCCCTCTTTCCCTTTGCTCTCAAAGAAGGAACTACCAAGATTCCTGCAAGCACACCCCAAACACCCAACTTCTTCATTTGCCATCCTCTTAAGCCAACATCATGCTAGAGAGGGGGCTCCTTGCTGTTATGAAACCTGGATCTGAGCATCATTTAAACCAGGGAATCCCTCCCTGGCCAAGGTGGGGATGATCCAGCTCACCCCAGCTGCTCATGGTTGGCTGTGGGATGCACAGCATCTCCTGCTTCCGCAGCACTGTGGGGCCTGAGTGTTTGCCCAACGGCACTCCAAGAGCCACCAGGATAAATCTCCCCTCGTTAGCTCGGGAACTAATAAAGTGTGGCTGGAGGAACAAGAAACAAGATGATAAATTACTCCAGCGCAGTCCTATCGCTAATAGATAAAGGTTATTTTAATGTTTCCATTAAAAACTCAATTTTAAGGATTTATAACTCAGTTACAGCTGTTTGCTCGGGCTAAAGGTGGTGGTTAACTATCTCCTTGCAGCTTTCCTTGTTACTTAAGGAGAAGAAGTTGGCAATTAAGAGCTGTGCACACGGGATAGTGGGTGCCATAAACACCAGTGGCAGCTGGGGGACAGGGGTGCCCCCTGGGAGACAAAATCAAGCATCCCAAAACAGTGGGGTTGTGCTGGGCAAGGACTCTGCTGCTGCCCATTTGCTCCCCTGTGGAAAAATAAGGTCTAAAAAGCAGCTTGTTCCCCCGCATTTACAGGCCATGAACTGCCCAGCACTTCAATGGATTCCTCAGCAGGCTCACTGCCCCAGCAGGAAATCAAGTAAACAGTGGGAAAAACACTCCACCCTATTTTTAGATAAGAGACAGGCTGCTCACCCCAGCCTGTGGCCGCCCAAAATCCCAGCACGGTGTGAGAAGAGGCAGCAGAGGAAGAAATGGAGGCAGGGGTCAAAGTGGGGAGGTTCCCAGCCCAGCCTGGGGCTGCTGGTGGCAGAACTCCAACCCTAGATTCTCTGAAGCACCCAGGGAACACCCAATGTGGAGCCCTGAGCTGCCGTGACACTCATCCACAGCATCCACTGAGCTGCCAAGAAAGGCCTTTTTCCTGATGCTTTTAGCCAATATTGGGCATTATTCAAAAGCTTCCAAAAAGAGAAAGGCCACGGGAAGGCCATGGCATCCCCAGCAGGGATTGATTGACAGCTGTCAATCACATGTGGTGCTGGCTGAACTTTTTTGCTGGAGGATTTCAAGGATAACAATCCATTGTTGGACCCTGTGGTAGCACCCGTGTCCCTGCCCAGCCATGACACAGCTGCTTGCTCCAGGAAAACCAGGGAAATGCTTAACATGACAGAGACCCCTGGGAGAGGATACCAAGGACCTACGGAGGGTGGAGGAAGGGGTTGGAGATACTTGGGGCTGTCCACTTTTGCCCATGCCAGGATCCAGGGAGGACATTACGAGGTGCAAAGTCAACCCCCTCAAGAACCACTCTGGGTTTCTCATCCCGGCAGAGCTTCGCAACACAACCTGGGGCCTCCCTGCTCTGCCAGGGCTCTGCCTGGTCGCCGGTGCTGCCGGGTGCTCCCACCAGGGCCGGCCATGCCAAGGGGTCCCACCGGGGCCGCGCCATCGCCAGGCACCTCCCGCCGTCACCACCCTCGGCCGCAAAATCCACCGGAGCTCTTAGGGACGCCGGGGAAAACTAGGAAAAATTAGAGATGGTTGTCTTTCCCCCCCGCCCCAGCCCTAGTGCTGGCATCACCTCAGGGGGCCGAGCTGCCCATCCCCGCGCCGGACCCCGGGCCGGCCGTGGCCCTGGCACATGTTCCCATGGGACAGGAGGAGGAGGGCGAGCGCATCTGGGCGCTGTGGGATCCACACCTTTTTAATGCCTTGCTCAAAAGCCTGTTTGGCCAATAGACCAGGTCCATCAACTGTCTTCCCATCATCATCTGGCCCCCAGCTCGCGCTGTAAATGTCAATGTAATCGGGTCTGATGCCAAGCGACTTCGCTTCAACAACATCTGTTACATCTCCATCTAACATACGAATGCCTAAAAGCACAAAAACATCAGACATTAGGGCTTCATGGCGTGGATGACATTGTGAGGATTGCAATCAAAGGGCTTTGTTAGCGGTGGCGGAAACCGCACGGCTCAGGCGCGCCTGGAATAGCTTCAACCCGCGGCCCTGCATGCCAACGAGCCTGGCAGAGGGATGCTGGGGAGCTGTTTGGGAAGTTTTCTGTGTTGCTGGCTTCATGGCAAGGGATGGAGAGGGGAAGGTTAAAATTCACTTCCCCTGCATTGGTGGTGGGAGTGGAACTGCACTCCCCAGTGGCAAAATCCCCCCTAAAAACCTTTTTTCCCTCCCTTTTAATTCATTAGCTAACACATCTCTCCACTTGGAAGATATTGGAGTTTCCTGATCACTCATGCCCGCCCAGCCTCAGGCACACTGGCGGGGTGAAGCCTCTCCCCTTGAATGGGGATGAGTGTGACAGTCCCCAGATCCCATCACTGCCCAACTGATGCCAGCAGTTCTCCAGAGTGGGAGAAGCCCCAGGCTGTGGTTTGCACAGCCAAAATCAGAGCCAGGACCCCAACCCATGGCTGAACAATGCCACCTGGGATAACCCTCACTTCCAGTTGGGAATGTCAGCAGGCACCAGTCCGGGTGCTCACAGGCAGAGCCCCTCAGCCATGGTGGGATGGGCTGGGGGATGCTGCACACCCCCAGCCTCCAAATCCTGAATTATGAGAGTACAGCTCACTCTGCTCTCCATCACCCTTCCCCTGCAGGATTTCCCCTCTGCACAGTGGGTGGAGGGTGCCAGGCATCCCAATGGGCTGCCCAGAAACAGCCCTCATGGGAAAAGAGATGCTGGAAATTACAGCATCGTATTTTGTCAGCCAGGGATAGCCTGGTTTATAAAAATGCATTTCCCCTTCCACATATATTTTGTCTTAAAGCAAACAAATGCAGGCAGATGTCATTCCAGCTGCAGCTGCACTCTGGACACCAGTCAACTCAAATATCTCTTTCTGACGCTGCCCCTGATCAGCCAAAACCAAGCTTAGAAATGTAAAACCAGGGAGCTGAGCAGTTCCCAAAAAATTCCTCTTTGTCAACAAGAAAGCACGAGGAGAAGGGGTGAAAAGCCAAGCCTGGTGTCTGAGCTGCGCTCAGCTGCGGCACAGCAAGGAAAACCAGCTGAGGGATGGGGCCTGTGCTTGCTAAATGTGGGTATGTTCACCAGCAAGCCCAAAATCAGCCCAAAGCCAACCCAAAGCCAGCCCAGAGACAACTCAGAGACAACCACCCACAATGCCAGACTCCCTGGTCAAATAATGGGGAGCAGGAGGGAGCAGGGATGGATGCTGCAAAATAAATGAGCTTTGTGCCACACAGAGAGCAATACCAACCTCCAAAGTGAGCGCTTGAGGAGAGGGAAAAGGAGGAGGAATTGCAGGAGCCCTTTCCTTGAGCAGTGATGTGTTTTGCCCAGAGTAAATGAAAAGCAACGCAAGGGTGCTGAAGAGCAGCCAATAAAATTAGATGGGAGCTCTCCAAGTGTGACAAATAGGCTTCCCCAACAAGTTGTGCTCATTAATCGCTGCTTTATTTGTGTAATCCATCTAAAATCACTCTCGCTGCAGCTATAGCGTGTTTTCCTCCATGATCCCAAACTTGATCTGGCTCAGACTCTATTTTTCCCCTTTGCCTGTTGATGTTGTGGGAAGCCCCCGGCCCCCAGCCCTCTGCCAGGTGCTTTGTCTCACTCAACACCTCCCCAGCACACCCCTGGGGCAAGGCACTCATTAAAGGGAGCAAATTAAAATGAGACCCATAGGTCGTCATAAAGTCAACAAGTAAAGCTCGTCTCCACCAGCAGCTGCAGAGAAATGGGCTTGAAAAGGAGGATGAAGGGAATGGGCTAATCCTGTAGGATCCAAAACTGCACTAAACCCCACCAGAAGCTTTTCCTTGCTCAGCTGCTGCTTGGTGTGGTCTTGGAGGTGGGTTTTTAGGGGTAAAAAACCTCTAAGAAGCAAGAGGCCATTACATGTACAGGAGGCAGAAAGATGGGATGGGATGATGTGCCCCTGCCAGTTCCCCATTCACCCTCCCTGGGGTTATTTCTTCCCTGTGGAGACTTTCCCCACAAGGGCAACCACTGGAGGTGCTTGGCCAGGAGCAGGATCCTTGCAGGCACTGCTCCCATGCAGACACAACCCTAACCAAAGCTGTTTCTTACACAGCCAGGATGAAGACAAGAGAAGTAATTAAGTCCAAAATCCACTCCATGGCACTTGGGTCCATGCTCCAAACAGTCACTTCTCCCGATGCTGGGCTGGTAGGAGGGCCTGCAGTAAAAACCCCTCTCCTGTTCCAGCCATGCCAGCGATGGGGCTGAAACCCCTGGGGCAAGGACCCAGTTCCAGGCATTTGTCCCCTGCATGGTCCTACCAACCATGTAGATGGGACACCACACTCCCACCCCCACTAAGACCCTAATCTCCCCAGGGGTGTCATACCAGGTTGGCCAGGACTGTCCCAGGCCAAACAGCTTGGCTAATGCAAATGAACTCTGTGATGCTAATTACCACCAGGATCCAATTTGGTGATAAAGATTCATTTGCTTCCCGCGCTTTGCGTTACTTGTAGGACTGTGCAAAAGTTCCCCCCTACGCACAGCTCCAGCCCCACACCTCCTTGGTGTTTTTCCCATGAGGGTATTTTGGGGGTCTCCCCAGACTCCCCCACTCCAAGCAGCTCATCTGCAGACATTAATCCCACAAACGAGTGACCTCAGCTCAAAGCTCAACCAGCGCCACGGACCAACTGCAAACACGGCCACCCCAAGGACAGACCACCCTAGGGCAGCTGTGGACTTTTGGGGATGAAACCACCACACCCTCAATCCACGTGCACCCTCACAGCAGGATGCAGCCCAAGCAGAAAATTTCCACCCCAAAATACACGGAGCCAGGGTCCCTTGCACGCCGGATCACCCATCCTGCCCCAACACCTCTGGGATTCCCATGCCCCAAGGCACCAAGAAGAAGACTCTCCTGGCAGTATTTGGGGGAGCAGCCCCTCCCCCCCCACCCTGGGAGCCCATCAGCATGGCCAGGGTGGCCACAGTGCCTTGGGGGGCTGGTGAAGGGCGAGGGAGTAGAGAGATGCAGCCTCACCTCCGATGCGGGCGTTGTAGGCGATGCCCACGATGCAGTAGGAGTTGTTTGCTGCTGCCGCCACCTCCCCCGCGCAGCGAGTGCCGTGTCTGCAAAGAGAAATCTCCCATCAGCTGATGTCCATGGCAAAGGGCCCCTCCAGCCACCTCACAACCAGCACCCCAAAACCAGCCTTGAGGCCAAAATGGCAGAAGAAAGTGCCCCAGAGATGGACAGTCCTTACCCAACACCCGCGGCAAGTGCTGGGGGGTGCAGGAAACTAATGCCAAAAGCAATTTGCTGTTTGCATTTTGCACCTAAGTCAAATTTGTTGTTTGCATTTTACACCTGGATGCAACTTGCTTCTTTGCATTTTGCACCTAAATGCAATTACCTCTTTGCCTCTTGCACCTCGATACAATCTACTCTTTGCACCCCTGTTTCCTTTCTGCACGTACCCATGCCACTTTCATTTTTTATTTATTTGAAGCCCCAAAAGTGTGTCCAAGGTTTGCCATCTCAGCCACCCATCCTGACTTCATGTGGTTTAATCCCTGGCCAGGGCAAGGAACCCCTGCAGTGCTGCAGTTTTATGGCTCAAGGGTCCACCAGCAATTGGTACTGGCTGGATTTGCATTAAACACAGTGACTGTGCAAAGCCCATAACCCAGACTCCTTTGCAGCACTGGGGATGGGGAAAGGCCACAGACCTGGAAGACACCCCAGGGGGGAGGACACCCAGCCCCCAGGACCCCACACACCCCAGCCCCATGGCAATTAGCATCACTTACTTATTCTCATTGCTGGCATCGTAGCGCGGAGTCGGGTCGTGGTCGTTCCCATTGACGTCATAACTTGCAAGAGGGTCCTGAAAATATGTTGCTGCCATTAGATTCAACTTACCAGGTGGTTGTGGTGGCCAGCAGCTAGAGTGGTGGTCAGTGGAGCCAAGCAGGGCTGGAAATGATGTTCTGCCCTTAGTTTCTGCCTGTTTCCTCAGGATAAATAATTTTAGGCTGCAGTCCTGCATATTTCCCAGGGGAAACATCCTGCTGCCTCAGAACTGCTTCTCTGAACCCCAAATCCTGCTGGGTCCAGCAGCCCCCTTCTCTCCACCATGGCCATTTGGTTTTTGAGCTGGGGCTGAGTGGCTTCATGCAGGTTTTTGGCTCTGCTCTGGTGAGCAGAGGGAGGCGGCTGCTTCCCAGGCAGCTGCAAAGGGAGTTTCCCCCAAACCTTCTTATCTAAAAACCTCATTTCCTTCTTAAAAACATCTCAAGCTTTCTCAAAAAAAAAAAAAAAATCCACCAAAGACCTTTTCCTCTAAATATGCCAATGCACAGACTTCAGCTGTGTTTATACACTGAAACTCTCCATAAATCAACTTGTGGTGAGGATCAGCCGCAGCCCGTTCACCCCAGCCCGTCCATCCCCCAGCTCACGTAGTTCTGCAGGAGGTCGGGGTGGTTCCTCTCTATGCCGTCATCCAGGATGGTGACCACCACGTTCTTGCCCGTGTAGCCCCTCTGCCAGGCTGACAAGATGTTCATCTCTGACCTGCACCGACTGTTTTTATCGCCGCAGTGCTACAGAGAGACAAACACAGCTGCAAAAAAGGCTGCAACCCCATTCCAGCCCGTCTAAGCAAACAGCCAAGCTGGGAGCCCATTTAATCAACCAGAAAATATATTTACAACCCACCCCCTGCCATATAACTCGTAGATTTGTTATAACTTTACTCCACAGATCAAACCCATCCAGCAGCAGTTAATCCAGGCAATGCTATCTCCCTATTATTCTTTTCCTCTTCCATTTCAAACACTGTGGGCTCTTGGGTTTTGAAGAGCTCGTTTCCTTTCCGCCCTTAATTTTCAATGAATTTCCCTGTCAAATACAGATCGATGACGCAGGCAGGAGAAAAATGATATTACAAATAGATGGCTGCAGCTCTGGGATGGGTAAAACGCAGTGATGCTGCTCCCAAGCCTTGGCTGCACAGCCTCTGATGAGGGGCTGCTAACGAGGGTGAAACACTTCAAACTAGACTCTCACACGCATTAGTCCACAATTTTAAAATCCTGCTGCCAAGCACATTTGCTGATATCAAGGTATTTCATGACTGGCTGAGCTGAGCAAAGATTGATGATGCATCTGCTTAAAAATAAACGAACCCCGCACAAGGCAGAAGGTTCCTTGAGAGGAAATACCCACCAGGTACCACATGTTGGGCCACACCGGGTCGTTGAAGGGCAAAGCGTGGGGCTCCCCTCGGACCTGCCTCTTCACCCTCCGCTTCACCTCCTGCTGCTGCAGCCAGTCCACCTGCAAGCAGAGACGTGGGTCAGCATCACCCTTGGGCACAGAGTCCAGAATTGCCCACAGAAACGACACCAGCCACAGCCTGGACCCATCCCAGCGTCACCCCATGCTCTGGCAAACCCTCATCTCCTTGGTCAGAGCTGCTGTGGAGATAGCAGGTCCATTTGGAAGGAAAAGGATGGATGGACAGACAGACAGAGCGAGCTCAGCTCTTTGTGGTCTCTGAGCCAGAGACCAGATTCCTCTCCTGGTGCAGCAAAACCCTCAAGCATAAATAACGTCGCCTCTGAGCGCAGCCTAAACCCCCTGGCTTAATGAAGCACAGAAGCACATGCTGGAGTCAGACAACATATTTCAGTGTTTAGTCAAAGTTTTGGAGAAGACTCGGGTGCTTGGCTGAATATTTGGGCTGATCCTTCCAGCTGGGAGGCAGCAGCTCAGCCCTGAGACTTTGCCACCTGGCTCCAGGGCTGCTCATCCTTTGAGCTCGTTCTTCCTGATGAAACAGTAAAATTGGGGGAATTACCCAAGGACAACACACGTTTCCTAAAAATGTGTGATGATCATACACAGCCATGGCAGACCTAGGGGACGTGGCCAGCTCCAGAGAAGTGTTTTTGGCACTGGCTGGGGGCAAGGTGGCCTTGGAGCTGATCACTCTGACATTTGTTTGCTTTTCAGCAGGGCATGACATGCAAAGAGATCAAACGAGAAATGATCCGGAAAAGGCCAGGATTGGGAAACGCTGGTGTTTGCTGTGGTGGGAGCTGCCTACAGTGCTGGTTTGGGAGCAGTCACACCCCATCCCTGGCATGCATTAACCCCCCCCCAAACCTTTTATTCCCCACAAAAAAGGGCTTTCCTGCCTTCAGCATAAAGGTAGAGCCCAAGTTTAGTGAAAAGAGATTGTTGAAATAATTTATAGACCAAATCTTTAGAGCTGCCCATGTTGGGGAGAGAACAGAGGCACCAGCTGATGAGCTGGGAAGGCTCTGTGGCACATCCCTCCTTGCTGGACACTTTGTTCCTCATGGCTCTGGGTCTTCTGGGAGCTGCTCATGGGGATGTCTCTATTGTTGTGACTAAGGGCTGGTAACAAAAAGAATCAAAATCCAGAACACAACTTTTGTTGGGCTCATTTATGTAAAACTGTCAGCTGAACCGAGTTCTTGCACAGTTTATAGCTTTGTGCCTCAGATGGAGGTGGACTGGGAGCTCTGCGTGTCAGGAACCCGACAGTTTCCAGCCTAGAGCTTGGGTTTTAAACACATATATATTTTAAAGAAAAAAAACACTGTTGAAAGGGGAAAAATATATATATATTTCATAGAAAAATGAGTTTCCACGCTGCCTTGGCTGACGACAGAGCACCGCTTTGCTTGTACTGTGATGGATTTAAGCACTGGAAGCGAAAATACCACTTCATGGTCTAGTTAAAAAAAAAATAAAAATACATTAAATGGAGGTTATGTTTTTTTTCCTTAAAGCACCACTCCCTGGCAGCATTAGCATGGGTATCATTGTCCAAGACACAGCTACTGCCTTTCCCTGCAGCTTTGCTGGATGCAGGAATGACGGGAAGATATGGGATTCTGTGGGGTTTTTGCCAGGAGCAGCGATGCCTTGTGGGGATGTCTTCATCTCAAACATGCTCCAGATCAGCCCCAGTGCTGCCAGACTGGAGTCAATGTGTGTGGACACTGAGAAATCAGCAGTTTAAGGGCATTGATTTCAAAGAGGAGTTGATAAATACGTGTGGCTGGCATGGGAAAACAGGCAAGCAGGAAGGAGCCTGGGGCATCCCTGCAACAGCTCCTGTGGCTTGTGAAACTCGGATCAACATCCATTGTTAATCCAGGGTAGGGGAAAAGCTTCTTGGAAATTTAAAAAAACAAAAGTCTTTTTACCACTGGAAATGGCCCAAGGTGTTACAGTCCTGAGACCCAGGGTCCCTGTGCTACCCCTGCAAACCCTAATCATCAAGAATCATAGACTGTTTTGGGTTGGGAGGAAACCTTTAAAGCTCTTCTCATTTCAGCCCCCTGCCATGGGCAGGGACACCTTCCACTAGCCCAGATTGTTCCAAGCCCCATCCAACCTGGCCCTGGACACTTCCAGGGATGGGGCAGCCACAGCTTCCCTGGGCAACCTGTGCCAGGGCCTCACCACCCTCATGGGGAAGAATTTCTTCTCAGTATCCCACCTGACCCTGCCCTCTGGCAGTGGGAAGCCATTCCCCTTTGTCCTGTCACTCCAGGCCCTTGTCTAAAGTCCCTCTCCAGCTCTCTTGGAGCTCCTGCAGGTACAATTAGCAGTAAGGAGGTAACTGTGAGAGGCACCAAAGGACCCCATGAGGCAGCAGAGGTATCACTGAACTGAACCCTTCGCCCTTCCTTCAAACAGAGCAGCAGTTTTATATGTTCCCCCTCCCTTTGAGATTTTCAGCAGGTGATACCCCAACCCAGCCAGCCAGTGTGGCTCCACCAAACACAATAACCAGTGAGGGTGAGGGTGCAACTCCCTTTGCAGCTCCAGAAGAGTCATTGCTTAACTTCTACCAGTGGATGTGCGTGAGTTAAAGCAGAGATCCAGGATAAACAAGTTGGTTCCAGCATATGTTTGCCTGGGTCCCATACAAATAATTAAGGTGAGGTTGATTTTGCCATGGTACATGGCCAGAGGGACAGGGACTGAGGCCATGGCATCCTCTGATGAGGATTAAGAGACTGAAGCAGTAGGGCTGGAGGGTCAAGCCCTTCATGGACCAGCAGCAGCATCTTAGAGAGCTAGGAAAGTTTATGGCAACAAGAGCTGCAAGTGAAGCCCTAGGAGGGGTGGCACAGTATGGTGTGACCCAACTCTGCATCCCACTGCCCCTCCACACCTCTTACTCTCATTACCATGACCTGTCCCCAGAATTGCTGGATTTGCCATGTTCCTCCTTCCTTTCCATGACCTGCCACATCACTTGGCTCATATCTGCCCCAAACAAAGCAGCTGCAGGGTCTCCTGGGGCAAGAGGGGAGCTGGGCAGCAGCGTGGCCCCACAAGGACCAGGGTCCCAGGTGCTGCCCTTTGTGTGCTGGATCTTCCCTCTCCCAGGCTCCTCCTCTGGGCGGAGAGCTTGGCTGTGGGTCCCGTGCCACCGACCCCCTCAACAAACATATAAATAAGAGCTCTAGGAACAATAGCCCCTGGAAGGCAGAAACCACCCAACATCTGCAAACAACTGGATGGGCTGGTTCTTCGGGATTTCTGCAAGATTTGTTTCCATCTTCCCTATTCTAGCTCCTGTCCTCGTGCCTCGAGGTGAGGTTTTCCTGCATGCATGCTAAGCTGGTGTCATGCAAATGCATCTCCAAGAGGATTTGCAAATGTATATGGGAGAGGGGGAGAGACAAGACATGCCAACAGGTCTTGAACTGATAAGGAAGGATTAAGAGAACAGGAGCTAATTGATCCAGCTTGCAGCCCATAGAGCAAGGTAAGGTAAATGTTAATGTCACTAAAAGCCAATTGATTTAGTTTGCATTATAAGCAGACTCATTTAAATGGAGGTATTTCAAATGCAGAGCCGAATCCAAGGTTTGCTGGGATGCCTGTGCAACTCCCCGAGGGCGAACAGCTTTAATTAAAGCCCAGCACACTTCCAGGGCACCAGCTCCCCTCGCTGAGGTTTCCCCGCCTGCAGCGCAGCCACGCGTACACCTCCTCAGAAATGTGCTACAGACCTTGTCCAAATATTTAACAGCAAATTTCTCCAGAAAGCTGGCTGGCTGGGGAGGTCAGGGCTGCTCTGAGCGTCTGGAGAGATGTGGATGGGACATGTGGTGCTGAGCACGTTGGAGATGTCTTGGGAAAGAGCATCCCAAGGGTGGCGGGAGCATCCCCAGCATGGCCAGGCATTGGTGCAAGCACCAGCAGCTTGCTAGAACATGGGTACCTTCACCAAAATGGCTTTTTCTATGTTTCTGTTCCCCTCTTCAACAAACAAAAAAAATGACGACCCTCCCCACCATTAACCCTTCCTTACTCTGCAGAAGTCACATCTCACAGGGCTTGGGTGAGCCAAGGCAGAGCCCCAGCCCTTCCCCACCTACCCAAGCCCAACTCACCCAGGTCCCTCCTTGCCTTCTTCCCCCCCTCCCCATTACTTTTGTCAATTCAGCTGCACTGAAAATCCCTTCGGATGCTTGCTCTAGGAAAAAGCGATGCAGAGCTATTGCCAAGGATTTCACACATAGCAACCATTGAGGCAGCAAGTGTTGTGGCAACTGGATCAACACCCCGAGCATGCAACAGCCTCTCTATCCTGGAAAGCTTTCTCCCCCTTTTCTTCTCCCTGGCTTTCAGGCAGATGTTAATGTTTAGTCACTTTTAAGTATTTTTCACTGCTCTCCGTCCCCGTCTCCAGTGAGTCACCCCATGCATGCGCAGGGCCATGGTTCAGGGATAACATGTCATCCCTAGATGCTTCAGCTCACACTTGACCCAGACCAAGCCAACAGGCTCCTCCAGGAGGAAGCAGGGACCTCCATCCCCACAGAGGCCAGGGGACCTTGGGCTGCCCAGCCCTGTACCTTGGGGTCCATGCGGAGGAAGTTGTGCGGTCCCCGGCTGCTCAGCGTCGAGCGCTTAAATGTCCTGCTGTGGTGAAAGTGGTAGTAGTTTTCCAAGCTTCCAATCTGGAAAAAAAAAAAAAAAAAAAAAAAAAGAGTTGGTTTGGGTTTGTTTTCTTTTTGGTTTTTTGTTGGTTTTTTTTTTTAAATTGTGTCTTCCCGTGGTTGCCCCCCATTTTGGTACTGGCAGCGTCCCTCTGGGCAGCTGTGCCCTGCACCCCAATTCGTTCACTCACACAGACCTCCTGGGGTTCAGGGTAGCAATTCAGGATGCTGGCACAAACCTTGGTGCCACCGTGCCCTGCACCCCAAGTCCCTCGCTCACACAGAGCTCCTGGGGTGCAGGGGGCATTCAGGATGCTGGCACGAACCCCGGTGCCACCACTGTGGCAAACAGCGTTGGTGGTCGGACGCCGCACCGGCACAACGGAGCCCGGAAAACATTTTTATGAATTTTCACCCATTAAATGCATCTTTGCAAACTGCCTTTCATCAGCTCCCAAGCAGAAATAATGAGCTAAAAATGAGCTCAGCAGCTGCGGCGGAGCCAGGGGAGCTGTGCCTCATCCTCCTGCCTTCCCCACCCGGCAGCGGAACAGCCCATAAGGAGAGGTGATGGGATCCCTGATAGCCCAGGGATGCTCCTGGGAAGTGTGGGATATAAATGTGCTCAGCCTGGAGTCAGGGACAGCAGCAGTCGCAGGAAAACATAGTGCCAGCCACACCACCCTGCCAAGCCCTGGGGTGGCCGTGCTGCCTCCAGCCCTCTCATCTTGGCATCTAGAGACACCACAACTCCTCTTTTTTCATCCCAAAAGCACGGATAAGGTCCTGGAGCTATGCAATGAGTCAAGGGACCTCAGCCAGGCACCTCGTGTGAAACATCCCGTGGGGATTCACAGCCAGAGGGATGGGAATGACCCAAAAGCTGCACTCACTGGTATGCGGCTCCCAGATCACACAGTTTGGGTACAAACTGGGACACTGCTATAAATTCCCTTTTGCCTGAGGTTGGTTTTCTTTTTTTTGTTTTTCCCCAAAAAAAAGAAAAGCAAAACCCCCAAAACTCTCACAAAAAAATCTCAAACCACATCCCATGTCAGGAGCTGGATGCTGGGATCCAGTGACATTCCTTGTGTCTGGGCTGCAGGACCAGGAAGAGCCATGCTACAAGAACACATCTGTGACCCAGAGGCTGAGGTGACATCTTTAAGGCCATGTGTGACCCAGGGGCCAGGGTGACATTCCTGAGGCCAGACCAGGACTGGCTGCAACAGGGCAGTGGGGGGAGCAAACAGGTTTATCCGGATCAGACACTAAAGCAGATGACAACTACTTATATCTTTATCACACTTGATACCTTGGGATGTGCCAGTGCTTCTCACAGGCATTAAATATTTAATTAGTCTTGCTCTGCCTTTTATGCCAGATTGTCATTTCACCAACTTCACTGCTGTTAGTGTGATTTTTGT
This sequence comes from Pachyramphus minor, assembly GCA_013397135.1. Lineage (NCBI taxonomy): Eukaryota > Metazoa > Chordata > Aves > Passeriformes > Tyrannidae > Pachyramphus > Pachyramphus minor. The sequence goes on from VYXB01002195.1 coordinate 388,373, forward strand.
AATTTATTTCCACTTGAGTTCATTTAAACCCTCCCTGTTCCCCCTTCCCCCCTCCCCTTGTATTCTTTGCATTACAGCATAGCTGGGCACTTTCTTTAACATCCACATAAAGCAGCTGCTCATCACAATCTGCTTTCGCCTTTTAAAACCCATTCATCAAACCCACTCACACTTAGGAAGGGGAAGGAGAGTGCTTCAACCTCTCCATGTTTTGGGGAAACCTTGAGCAAGGCCACCTTGCCTCTTGCTCACTTTGCCTGGAAATAAGGGCACAGGGCTTTCCATAGAACCCTGGAATGGCTTGGGTTGAAAGAGACGTTAAAGATCATCTCCTTCCAAGCCCCTGACAAGCACCTTCCACTAGCCCAGATTGTTCCAAGCCCCATCCAACCTGGCCTTGGACACTTCCAGGGATGGGGCAGACACAGCTTCTCTGGGCAACCTGTGCCAGCACCTCACCATGTCCAGAGTAAACAATTCCTTCCCAAGTGAAAGATTTCTTCCTTCCTTTTTGCAAATAAACACAAAATTACCATGTGATGCAAATCAGCAAGAGGACAGGGAGGGCAATGACCCCATCACAGGCTCTGAGGATACACGGCCAAAGCAGCAAGAAAAGCACCCTGGGCCCTAGGTTCTTTATCCTCCTGGGTTTTACAGAGAGAAAAAAATAAGGAAAACCTTCTCATGCTGGGTCTAACTTGAAAGACTGAGCAGAGCTTGGTCCCAGTGGCCTCCAGAGGCCCCATTCCATCCAGGTATTCTAAGGAGAAGAATTTAAAATGCCATCTTTTTTAATGCAAAAGTATTTTTTCTCCTCATGGTGAGTCAGCTCAGTGAGGGCTCTGCAATGCAAGCCCTCCCCAACCATCCCATCTCTGTGAAGTGCAGCTGCACCAGTGTCTTCCAGGAGGATGTTTTCAGCTGGGAAGGCTGCAAGAACTCCCCTCATGGGGACACCACCCATTCCCATCAAGGACAAGGGCTTGAGTTGCTGAACTTCAGGAATTCTCAGATGGTCACAGATGTATTCAGCCCAGTAAAGATCAAGCCTAGAGCTGCAAGCTCCAGCATCTCCCAGACAACAGGAATCCAGGAAAGCTCCAAGTCCAGCCCAGAATGAATCCCATCCATCTCCTGCACTGAAGGTGAGACTGCTGAAGATGTTCCAGCCCTCCTAAAACTTAGCACTGGACACCACATGAGATAAAATCTGGATAAACCCTGCACCCAGGGTGGGAACAGGCTCATCACCACCCCCGGGCAGCGGCTGCCCAGGGCCCCGGCCCTGCTCAGCCCTCACAGCGCCCTTGGCCAGGCCTGTCCCGGCTCGCCTGGCACAGCAGCCAACAAAGGCTGGTGGGAAGGAATGAGCAGGCCTTTGGGGCTGTAAGAGCTGCCTCTTTTGTTGAGTTGTTTGCTTCACTTAAACAGAAGTTGACGCAAGTGATTCCCCAAGGGAAATGTCACTCTGTCATGACCCAGAAGGGTTTGGAGTGTCTCGGCTCGTGGTTTGGGCACAGGAACAGCTCAAACCTGTCTGTGCCAACCCCAGCGATGTCTTTCCAAGGCAGTACCATGTCAGGAGTCCCCAGAGCTGCATCTCAGAGGAAAAGATGTCACCAGTCACCATCACAGGGCTGAGTCTCCTTGCACCCAGCTGGGCCTTCCAGTGACCATCACCTCTCCTCCTCCCCCGCCACATTGGACTCCACCCGAATATCTCCCCAGGGCAGGGTGATACGCCCTTGGCAGAGTTTTCCTGCAAGTTTTGTACAGGATCAGGACCCCCAGGAGGGTGCATCTCGCTGGGGACTGTGCCATCCCCAGCAGCTTCACAAGCAGTTGATGCAGCAGGAGAAGTTGGGGACACCCAGGCCCCCACAACACAAACCCCAAGCACAACACTGCAAATGCCACACACAAGTGTATGAGTGCAGGGAAAGTGGTTCTTCGAGGTTTGGCCCAGGACAAGATTCAGTGGGAAAAGCCAAAGGGGCTTGGGAAGCCAGAGGGCTGAAGGCAGGGCGTTGAGAGCAGCTGGGGAAGCCCCAAAGGTGCACGAGCAGTTCCCTGTATCCACGGGAAAGGCGGGAGCCAGGAACACCCTGATGCAAGCACAGAAGTATTTCCCCCTGCTCTCCAGCCTGCATGGGGCTGCCCCAGGAAAGGGCTCAGAGGGGAGGGATGGATGCTCCAATGCAGACACATTGTGCCCGTAGGCCAAACGCCTCCAGCGTCACAAGGATGAGCTCAGAAAACCGGGATGCTGGGGAAGGAAGGAGAAGCGACAGATGCTCCAACAGGGAAGGGACACAGCAAAACCCCAGACCAGGAGCTGACGTTAGGCTGATGCAAATCGGGAGAGTGGGAAGTTCAATCAAGATATTCTCTGGCTGAAGAGGGATAAACACTGAAATGCCCTTTGGGTTGCACAACATCTTTGCCCAGCCCTGTGACAAAAGCGTTTGAATAATACAAGAGATTTTCTCCTTGGTGGGACTAGAGCCAGCTGCAGCAGGTAGGAGACCGAGGGTGGGACATGAGGGGTTATCCCCCATGGGAGGTCACGGACACGAGGGCAGGAGACAGTGTCCCCAGTCCAGCCTCCCCCCAAAAAAAGATTGTTTACGCAGCACCCTGTGACTTTAATTATGGTTAAAAGCAGGGTTGTGATATAAAGCAAGGTTATAATTTGGAGTCCAGGAGACACCTTGGGCAGGAGGACAACCTGAGGTGCCACCCAGCCAAAAAAGCACCATGGCAATAAACTCCAGAGGAAACTCCTAGGACACCAGCCCGCATCTGGGATTGCAGAGGATGAAGAAACAGAGAGGAAAACGAGCTGCTGTGCTGAAAGTCTCCTTTAAGCCACCCGTGTGCTGAGTGGGATTGAAAGCAAAAGTTCTCCGTGTTCCCAAGATCTCAGATAAACCCAGGCCAGAGAGTCCAAAGTTTGTTAAACCCACAAATGCAACTTGCCGAGGTGGGAGGAACTTGTGCAACCCCCTCGGCGGTGCGGGGCTAGGGCACCCCGAGGAGGGGCACCCACCCCGGGGGAGAGCGGGGCCGGGGCTGTCCCCGGGCCAAAGCGTCTCCGCATCGTCCTCATCCCGACCGCTCCGGGGGTCGCCTCCCGGTCCTGGGACCCCCGGTACCGCCTCGGTCCCGGGAGATGAGGCAGCTCGGCGGGAGCCCCAGCAGCGGGGAGAGCCCGGGATCCATCTCCCGACATCGCCCCGGTGCCGGGAGTGCCGGCAGCTCCGCGGGACCCCCGCCGCCTCTCCGGCCCCGGGACCCTCGGCAGCTTCCCGGTCCCGGGACCGACAGTGCGAGACCGCGGGCAGCTCCCCGGCACCGAGAGCCCCAGCAGCTCCCAGCATCTGCCGCAGGCTCTCGGTCCCGGAACCCCCGGCAGTTTCCCGAGACGCGGCCGCCTCTCCGGTGCCGGGACCCCCGGTAGCTTCCCGGAACCCTCGGCTCCTTTCCAGTCCCGGGACTCCCAGCGCCCTCCCGGTCCCG